>JADWOT020000001.1:4709787-4804787 GCA_036345935.2 Taenia hydatigena | reverse complement strand
AGCAGCAGCGGTCGGCAGAAACGGAAGGAGATACTGGCGCCGCAGACACGACCTACGGTATTATCGATCTTCCGCATGAGTACGAATGGAGGGAAGAAGGAGGAGGTGGTGGTGTGGATTGCGCAAGGGGCCTTTGCGCTGAAAGGAGAAGAAGACGAATGGAGACAAAGGGCCGTTCGAAGAGGGACGAGGACCGGAAGGAGTAGGAGGAGGAGGAGGAGGAGGAGGAAGGGAGAATGGAGAAGGAGTTGAAGAAGGAGAAGGCGCACAATGTCATTATCGAGAGCGGTCACCACGTACACGGCAAACCAAAGAAGACGCGCAGCGGCAGGTGGCGTCGGCTCTCCACCAACACAATCGGTGGACTTGCGTGGCACCAGCAACACAAGGCACCTCACCGACACCGACACCGGTTTACAGACTCCATCATGCATTGATGATGGAGCAAAGTGTGCTTCTTGCCTACCACCAATTCACACCAAGTCAAGTTGGTGAGAGGATTGACCTTCCCATTAATGCAGCATCTGCACTATGAGCAGCAGCAGGAGGAGAAGGGCGTTGTTGTTGTTGTTGTTGAGGACACTGTAGTTGTTACGGTTGGCCCAGCAGCAGCAGCAGCAGCAGCAAGGGATAGATGACGATGATGACCTTTACTTTTGCCAAGAAAGAAGGACCTCCGTCCGTCCATCCGTCCCTCTTGCCTCCCTTTTTTCTCTCCTTTTTCATTTAGTGTTCGGTTGAGATGTCCCGGTGCCAACAATGTCTCGCCCATGTCCACCGTCAGAGTCGACAATTGCGCCCCTGCTGCCATCGCCGATGTCGTTGTTCACCGCCATGTGTGATGTCTCCTCGTTCTTCACTTCTTTCTCCGTTCCGATGCCTCCCCTCTCTCTCTCCCTCCCTCCCTCCCTCACTCCCTGCCTCCCTTCCCCTTCCCTGTTTCCCTCCCTCCTTCCTTCCTTCCTTTCTCCCTTCTTCTTCTTCCTCGAATAGCTGCTTGTCTTCCACCGACTCCCTTCCTTCTTTCGTATTCACATCTCACCCCTCCGCTTCCTCCCATTCGCATTCATCCGCACCTTCGGCTGTGCCGTAGACGACTGCTGCTGATGCGTTGGCTCCTTCCATTTCGCCTTCCGCCGCCGCCGCCGCCGCCACCGCCGTTGCCGCCACCGTCAGCGACGACTTGCAGTATCCGTTGCAATCTACCAAACTTCACATCACATGCGACTGCTTGCGAGTTCCCCCTCCGCTCGCACTGCCCACCCTGCCCATTCTGTCCCACTTCCTCTGCTTCCACATGAACATTCGTCGTCTGAGGTGCTTTGTGTCAGACAGCTTCTTGGCTTCTTTGGCAGCCTACGTGTCACCCTTGTTATTGTTCTTCCTCTTGTTTGTTCAAATACATCTCTTTTGTTCATTAGACGAACGCCTTATCTCGCTTATCACTTAGTAGGCAGCAGGATGGCGGTGATGCCACAGAATCCACCTTACTGCCAGTTTGGGATCACTCTTCACCGGCCACTTCGAAGCACCCAATACCACATCCGCGTTCTGTCTTATGGTCGTTGAGTTGAGTGACGCCATCTCCTTCACATTATGATACGATGCTTTGTTTCCAGGCCACTCTCTCCCTCCACACAAAGTGCTCATCTTTTAAGTCACTCTTGATGAATAACGAGGAAAGAGCTATAGTTGATGGGATGAAAAGAAGTCCACTGCGATCTATTTACGCCGACTTGACTTCGATGCATCCGCGCAAATGATGGAGGACGAGCAACTAGGTGATGGAACAGGAACTGACTTCTCTAAACAGGGTCACAAGTGGCGTAACTCCTTGCCTCCACAACTAATTCACTGACTGCTTGTTAACAACCCACCAACCAATGTCATTTTCGAAAGAAATTTCAACTGACATCACCCCCTCAAATTAATCAAGTAGCCGAACTCTTCTGCAAGAACTGTCTCACTCTCCGGCACCTCAATGAGGGTTCGCTGCCTTAGTGGTTGCCAATATATCGGCGTTCGCGTCGTCTTTTCGTCAAGCTTTAGTCCCATGCTGTTGACTGTGGAACCATAAAAAAATAGTCTACCACAACCTTCCAAAACTGCTCAGAGAAGTCCCAACAATCTTCAACTGACATTCATTAAAGTGCTTAAAAGGAAGATTGTTATTTAAGAGCAAGTTCAGCACTCAGGCCGATGTTATTGCGCATAGCACTTGCTGTTAAGCCACGCGAATCCCATCGCATCGTCGGTCCGTGATGTCCACGCATACGTGGCAGTAGCAGCAGCTACAGTGGCAGAGGCGGGGCTCCGTGGAGGAGGCGAAGCATAGAAAGGTTGAACTAGCGCTTCAGTCCAATGTATCCGCATCCATCATCAGTCGATGCGCCGTCAAGTACTCTCCGAATCCCCGTCCTTCAGGTACCTAGAATATTGACAAAGAGCAGTAAGATAAAAAATGCCTCCTCTTTCTCCTCCTAAGAGCAAAGCACAAGTCAACACTAACACGAGGAACCACCGCCAGTCTACCCAAGCAGCATACCGCAGCCCCCTCCCCCATTAAGCACACTCCCAACGTCGTTCAAGGCACAAACCCCACAAACTAACAAAACAGTCCCAATTTATCGCCTATCGTGCTATACAGTGGCAAAAAATGCAACACGTGAGTAGAAGGACTGATCCAATCACTCCGAACAACACATAATCGCTACACTTCCTCACCCAACGACTCTTTGAAGTGAAGGCCACAGTCTACCAAAAGTGCTCACCGATCCGCCTTTTTCCAACGCCAAGTTAGGCTTTCGCATTAGTGAGAAACCAGCGTTCTTCTCTCCGTGATTACAGCTGGCAAGAATAAAATCCCCACCTTTCAATACGTCTAAACCTTCTTACTGATTAGTTCAACCGCAAATCCAAGTCATTTCTGATGCACAACATCAACATTAGCCACTTACCGAGTTGGGCAGCCCAAAAGTGTTGATGAAATTGCTGTTGTTGCGATAGCAATCGTTCGACGAATGGATGAATGAATGAATGTCCCCTCGATGGTGTCCAGGCACACACACCAACACAAGCAGAAGCAGAGATCTGTGAAGGAGGCACCAACAACTCAATCCAAGCACAATCCAATCTTACCTAAGGAATGCGCGAAGTGATAGAGAAGGTGAGATTCGCGCTCATTGCTACAGCTTCATCTCCTTCTCCTTCTCCTTCTTCTTCTTCTTCTTCTTCTTCTTCAACGTCTATTCTAGCATGAAAGCGGAAAATGAAAGTGGATAATAAGACTTATAAACAAGATGAATACTAGCAAGGAAATAATGAACAACGTTAGAACTCTTCACAAGTCTCTTTATCGAATTCCACAGCATTATTTAAAACTCATTTTTAATAAAATAACTAACCACTTGGATTGTGTAGTGAAAAAATTAACGCGATTTGGCAATGCAAATGGAAAACAAAATGTCTTGTCAGCGACAGCAGGTATTTTTGAAACGATTAGCCTAACATATAGAGTGATAAAAAAAGAAAAGTGTAAGCACAAACATATGCATGTGATGGGTGTTCGGTCGCAAGAAAGCACCAAGCAAGTAATTGCCAAGCGCTCGGTAGGGTTATAACTCCTCTCAACGAAATTGCGCCCCACTAATCAAATTCCAACGTCATTAATGAAACATGCAACCTCACAAACTGCCAAAATAGTCATAATTTATCACTTATAGTGCCATATAGCAAAGGTGCACCTTAGTAAACGTCTTAACAGTCGCATCAAGAGGCCTTTGCGTTTACTTCAGCAAGTATGTGTGCAAGAGAAGAAAATCAACATTCAAAATACCTATTAACAACAAAACCACTAAAACTAACAAAAATGTACCAGCTTTCGACGGCAGATAAAGGACCACTAACCCGAAACACCGGTCGCCGAAACAAGCGTCACTTACGCGAGCCGTGCTCATACCTGACCAATCAGGTCCAGGTTCGTTCGGTAAAACAAACAAAAGTTTAATTTTTGTTCTTGATGATATAACATTTGTTACAAAAATAAACAGTTTTGTAATAGGCACTAAATTCAAAGTATTAGCGCACAAATAAAACAATTTACGAATTGCGCACGAATGGGAGATGTAGCAATAATTAATGACAGTCTATTAGCGCATAAGTGCTATGTCACTAGCTGTAACAGTGCAAAGCAAAGGTAGATCAAAAAGCAACATTTACCTTTCTTGCATTGTTTAGTTGAAAAATTTCAATTTTTTATTGACATGCATTTTGTAACAATGTTGCCACTTCAAGGTGTATCAAAAAGCATTTTTGGATAACTTGGCTGATTTTATGGTGAGTTTGATGGCTTTTCAACGACTTTTTATATTTCTAATATCTACGCCACTAAGTTCGTTTAAGGTTGTAAATGAATGACTGGCTTGTGCATTCTGCTGTGTTGCGTTGTTTTGCTTCTCTTCCCATTCAAATGGAGAGTTTTACTAATGATTGTAGGCCAACAATTGTTGAGAAACGAGTGCCTTGCCATTCGCGGCTCAGGACAGTGTTAGGAGTGGATCGCGTGAGTTTGTGGCATGTCCATAGTGGATGAATGGAAGTATGGATGAATGCCTGAGAAGGACCACCGATTTGGCGCCATTACAATAGAGACGGAGGAGCTCCCGAAGTCAAAGGTAAGGTGGTAGCATAGATGCTGGTTATTTTGTGTGTCCATCCATGATGTTACTGTGGTACTTCCATGCACAGGATGAGTTAGTTTATTAGTTCTCCTCCAGGAATATGGTGTCAACCAATGCGTTTGCATTTTCACAAGTTGATTGGACCTGCTGAAGATGCGTTTGTAATGCGTTTCACCGGGATTACTCTTCTTGTCACGTTGCACATACACGCGTGGCATGTGTTTCATATGACCAAGTCATGGCTATTTTTAGAATATCCTATGCATTGGAAGCAATAAAGGTGGTGAAGGACAGTTGTGTTGTGTGGTATTTGAAAAGGAGGAGGAGGATGAGGATGAGGAGGATAGGTCGGTTGGTTGGAAGAACTGAATGCAGTTAGTGTCATTGTTTAGGCGAAACAGGCACTACTGTTGGGTGTGGTGATGAAGATTGCTGTGAAGCAGATGAGGCCTATTTTGCCCAGGTGTTACCTCTGGCAGCAGAGATTCACGGCGGTTGGGGTGGTGCTTGCTGGATTACTTTGTGACGTGGCCTCATGATTATGGGTAAATCATGGGGTATGCGCAAACAAATGGCGTAGAAGTTGATTGAAAGGGGAAGTGTTGAGTTCGGCTCTGCCTTGTGTAGAGTGTTCGGCTGACTGTTAAGGGGAGGAAGGAGCAAGAGAAGAGGATGGGAGGTGGAGGAGGGCACATGCACTGAAAAGCGCACCATTCTATGCGTCACTGTCAAGTTCGATGTTTGAATCTTAGGGTGGGGTGTCAATGCTACTGAAATGGTGCCCGGTAGGTGGTGCCTTACCAACTCGATGGCTCACAACTTCGCTTTGAGTTGTAGTAGTAGTAGTGGTAGTGAAGCCGGGGCCTGGTTTGGGTTCTACCGGCGGCGGCGGTGGCGGCGGTGGCGGCTGCAGTGGTGGCAGCCAAATAAGTAGAAGGTGATGATGATGATGATGGTTGTGGTGGCACATCTGACGCTGCCAGTGAGCCGGTAAGGAGGGAGGAGACACTTGTCAGTTGCTGACGCACATATTAGTAGCATTGGGTAGAAAAAGCGATTCTTTCTCTCCGCTACTGCACTGGGTGCCTACATTCTGCCTGGTTGCTGCACCGTCGACACCATCATCGTCATCGTAGCATTTGAGCAACCCAGCTGTCGTACTTATTTATTACTTGAGCAACTGTTCGGTTGCATTTCGATGCCTTGCCTTCACTTCTGAATTCACGTGGCCTGCCTCTTCCATAACTCCCACTCCTCTTCCTCCCACCACCCAGGCGTCGTTATGTACACACACCACACACTCTCGGAGTGTGTGTGTGGTAAAGTGGTAAGGTGTGCGTTGTGATGGTGATCCAGGGCATCTCTGCTTCACAGCTGACCACACTGAACGTTTTATGCAGTGGTTGGCAAGTGAAGGCGTGGAGGAGATTTGCGCCTGATTCAACAACTACAGCTCTGGTGAGACAGCATTGCAATAAGCAACGTTTTGAGGAATAAGAAGCATTTCTTGAAGTGTCAGATGTAGGAGTGTATTTGCGACATTATAGCATTGAGGACGATGTGTGGAAGTGACTTTTGTCCGCACCAACGTAGAGGCGACACTTGTGGTGATAAAGAGTAAAATGCAGACGTGTGAACTTGCAAAATATTCATGTGTCATATTGTAACTACAGACAACGCATGAACTTCGCCTTCAAAACTTCGTGCGCTAATGAGGCCAGAGAGAGTGGATGCAGACTTCACAATGCACAAAGAATGAAAGAGTTAATGATAAAACAATGAGGCAGCATTGTCTGACCCTAATTGACTCTTGGTGTGACCTACTTATCTTCCTGTGCATAACGAACTTATTATGCAACGATGTGGTGAGCGAATGCCTGAGGCAGATGTTGTGTGTGGAAGAGCACATAAGGTCCGGATGCACCATTGAACAAAACGACATTTGTGAAGCCATCGATTCGCGTGCAGTGGGTCTGATACGAAAAGCTAATTAGAAACAAATAACATTTCTCAGAAAACTTAAAGTGTGCTAAGTCAAGGGTGGAAGAGAGCCAACTTCTGCATTTTGTGCCTTGTAAAGCTCTAATGTGGCGTTGAACTGAACTAAGTGGGGTATTCCTCATCAGTACCAACATCGTTTCCTACAACATGTGGAACCAGCGCCACTTTTTCGGGGAAACGAAATAACGCCCAATGCATGAGAAGGAATCATTGGGACTTAGTCAGTGGCGCAATTCATCTGTAATTGTCTGCTACGTTAACACATTCCGACCCCACAACCATGGCATTCGCCAGCATTGTGAATGGATCCCCACTAGCATTCATTCGTCTTGGTTGATCGTGACATTCGTTATTCTCAAACTTCCTCTACATTTCCTGTCTTGCACTAAGAAAATTGTGGAAGAGCACAAGAGTGGGTCCTGCACATTCATTTCAGTTTCACACACCTCTCTGCATATTTCCAAATTAGCATTCGAACATGCGTGTCAGGTGAGAGCGTGTTAAGACACGAGCTATGAACCAAAACAAAGCAAATGACACTTAGGCAGAATTGTGACAGCACGAATGTGTCCAGAGTTCATGAGGCATCAAGTTAGGATGGATGAGTCTATAATTACCTGAAGTAAAGTTTCGCACCATAATTACAATCTGCATCGAAGTCGGGTTGTTCATTCTTTGGAAGTGGAACATTACTCGCCTACGGAAGGCAAGGCAAGCAATGGCAAATCATTTGGCAACAAATGTCGTCCAAATTATAGTAAGTGGGACAGCGCATTTCCTTCTTGCAACCATTACCAAGTATTTACACATGCGTCCTTGCCTAAAACATGATCGGCAGCCAAATTATACAAAACTAAACGAGAACATGGAAGACGAAGATGATGTGGGAAGTTGAGTGCAGAAAAGTTAGAACAAAAAAGCAGAAAAGTATTCCATTGAGAAAACTGAGGAAACCTATTGCACTCAAGTGCCATCATTTATGCGTCAAATTGTCGGTTACATACCAACTTATGAAAAAAGATTCCAGTTGGTATAAAGTTGCTGCTCGAAGCAAACTCGCACACTGTGCCAACACGACTTGCACAGTAAGGCACTTCGTGCTCATAGGTGAGGTTGTGCATCCCTGCCTATGGAGAGAATCACGGTTATAGCAGGGACAACCGAGTTGAATGAACGTTCAGATTATCGAAATGCGGAGTGTGGATATTCGACCACTAACTGCTCACGCTCTCGGCCGTAGGGCTGATCAGATGGCTAGATATCTACGGCAATATTTGTCAATGAATCAGCAGCACAGAATTAAAGCTAAGTCTCCAGCATCGGAGGCGTCAGAAAGAGGCTGTGCGTGGGTCGATGTCAACATCAAGATGACTAAAGCCTAAGGCCCTTAGGACTCAAACAAGTGCACATATTATGCCACCGCCTCCGCACATACATCCACAGCATTAGAAACCATTCATCTCTGTCTCCTTTTTTAGGCAATTAGTATTTATTTTGTGAGGCATATCATGCGGAACATTGACTCTCTCCTACTTCTCTCACTATGGTTTGTAGCGACACAAAACCAGCTACTTTGATACGCTGTCAACTATTCGCCTATGAAACTTTACTTAGGTTCAACAGACAGCGCAATCCGTCCAGGAGTGCTGTCTCACGCCACTGATTCGCTTCGTCATCTGTGCCTCATTCAACTGCCACCCTCACTCCAATCATACTGACAACATTTGTAGTATAATTAGGACGGATTAAGGCACACAGGCAAATATAAGTGAAATGCCATGGCACCTCACTTATACCACCGCCGTCTTTCCCATAAATAATTTTCAAAATGCATGCAAAATCTGGTCCCACACCTCCCTGTTGCATCCGAAAATGTGGCAAGTGTGATCACCTCAGCAACTTCATGCCGAAATGCATTAGGTGAGAGTAGCTTTTGTTCTACACATGGCTCTTAAGAACTCCATTCATTCCACTCTGTAATTTATTAATTGTGAGTTCTATGAGCTCAAGCAGGTTCCTCCCTCGAGTCCATTCGATACGTTTAAGTATGATGTGGTTAAGGGGTGCGTCCGACGTCTGATCAGACTAAGAGTGAATAAGGTGGTATCCGAACAGCCCAGGAACAAGTAAATGACGAACAAATTGATGTACAAATGTGAAGACTCGAAATCGTGCACTATTCCAGCGTTGTGAATTGGTTTGAAGCAAAGTGCGTTGATATTTCTCTAAATCGACAAACACGTAATTGGGTGAGCAAGTTGCTACGTGTCCCTTCCTATCAAATCGTATGAGATCGGCTCTAGCGGTTTTAACTAGCCTACCTGTTGTAACGACAGAATGCGAGCCTGCCAATCTTCAGTCACTCAACGAGGACGTTCGTTCAACCTTCATTTAAATCCTGATCACTAAGTTAGTCATCATGACAATTCTCCTGTGAAGTTGTTAAGATGGAAAGAGGAGCATCATGAAACATGGGTGGGCAGACGGACAATGAAGTGGTGGGAGAAATCACGTGCAATTCGTCCCATGGGGTGGCAGATAGTCAGTCGATCGGAGGAGGTCAAAGTCAGCTACGATGTAATTGGCAATGGCCACGTTGCTACTAGGTAGAGTTGATGCTCTATCGTCTCACCAATCCATCTGCGTGGCAAAGCAATCACTCTTGGCTTGAATTACTAACAATTGTCCCTCAACTATTGCACTGTTTATGCAATGATTGACCCAAAGTAAAGTAAGGAATAGAGTCTAAGCTTTCTGAAGTCAGACATGCTTCGTTTCTATAGATGAGAAGGAAAGAAGTCTCATCACACCTTGTGCAGCTGCAAATGAATGACGAAACTTGGCTTGTCGAAGCGCGTATAGATTCGACCCCCAATGTGCATTCTGAGTTCAGCTTACATACGTTGTAAGAGATGTGCGACCAAGTCAACACAGAACACCATTGGTGATGCTTATGCACGAATGCCGAAATGAAGTCAGAAGAAATGATGCAAGTAAAAATATATTTACAAGTTGTAGAGTGTCATGGGTAGGGGATGGGAATGTGCTGAAGCAGTCGACTCATCAACGGTTAGATTCGTCCACTGCGGTGAATGATCGTCGCCTACTTGCGTGCACAGCTCGTCCTGCGCCAACGCTGGATAGCCAACCTGAACGAAAACCGCCGTGTCGTGTTGCCTTGTTGTTGTCGGCTGCAGTGAATTTCAGCTGTCTGTTGCTCGTTTGCGTCAGATTTCACCCACCTAACTAGAGAAGGTAATTGGGGAAATACAAAGTAACGCATTAAACAATAGCCACAGCTTGCACCCATCACTCAGCATTCACTATTTCTGATTATTTCAGAGATTTCGTACACCTATTTCCTTCCTCAAAACAGGCTTGACATCCCAACACCACACTGCAAGTGAGAACAATGTGCAAAGTGTAGTGCGGAATGCAGCTTAACCATATAGCTTTGCTAGGGTGAGAATTCGAATCCTTACACAGAACACGCAGAAAGAAATTGTCGAACCCCGTGCTGACGACAGATGGAACGACTCTTGAACAGCGCCTGTGGCTACTGGTTTGGAACACCGTAATCACTGGCATATATAGAGACGGGCGAGTCTCATTACCATTGGTTGCCTCTGCACAGATTGCTGAGCAGTGAAGTTGAGAATTGTAGAAATCAGTAGCAAATGTGCACGTCAGGCTCATTGTGACTGAAGCAGTGATGTCAGCGTACTTGCACATGACTTGGTTAAATTTAGTGACACTTAGTCACACCAGGATCCACAATGTGGCTGTTCACAGCAATCGCAAGTTTGCACACTTATGTGCATTCAAATCCTACAGTTTGGAGCGAGTGTCCTTGTAAACATGTTGAAAACCAAATGAGTGCTTCTGTGTGCTACTTGAAGGTAACATTACTAAATGTTTTGAGACATGCATTGTTCAGTAGTCCACCTGAAGGGGATCGGTGGGCAAGGTGCCTTCCTACCTGTCTTGGCATTTCCTGCGCAACGTGTTGGTAGCGGTGCTGGTCAACATTTCCTAATGTACTAAATTTAATGCTGTGATGTGATTCATGTGCATTCTAGTTGAAATGAAGTTAGCAGATACCTTTGTTCAGATTTTGATTTTGCCAAAATAAAAACAATAGTCACTGTTCAAAAGAGCAGGGATTTGCAGAGAAATCTGTCGCATTGTATGCTGAAATCGCCACTGCTGTGATGAAGAGATTTGGAGTGTTTGAATCACAAAGCATGGTGCGCAACAAATGTCGCCGCACAAACTGCGCTTAAATTTACGCTTAAAGGCCAAAAGTAACAACACGACTCTAACTCAAGCTCATTTTCTTTACCGGGCCTCATCGACTATGTTGCACATCTTCGCATTGTTTTTCTCATCCCATCAGTTAAGTTTCTTTTATCGGCCAATGACTTAGATCCTTCCTCTGCTTCAATTTATGGGATCACAACAGGGTCACATGACTGTGGACAGCGAAAAGGACATCGCCAGCCACATTTGTATTTTCATTTATTTTTACGACGACTCTCCTCTACCTTCGCCAGCGACCTCATAATTAATGCAACATGTGAGTGTCTCTGCCACAATGCTAACGCAAAACAATCGGCTCATTCGGGTTTGTTCCCATCTCTGATGAACGCTGCATAGCTGCCTGTCAGCAAACACATTGTACTGTGTGGAGCAGTGATTTGAAGGAGTAAATGATAATTGTGTGCATCAAATATGGGATTGTGTGCGACGACATTGCAACAACTGATGGGCATGAATACACAGTCATGTAGAAATGAGAGGACTTGAATGCTCAGTCCTTTGCAGCTGTGAATGCAGTTGATGGTTCATATTCATGTGGACATGCTATCACAGTGAGGTGTAACACATTTTATTCTAATTTTGCTACTTCTCTATCAGACAAGCTTTGAGGGCTGTTTAGTATTACCGAATTAATAGATCACAAAGCTCTAGACCTTTTTAGAACTCACATCGCACCCACAATCACTGCAAGTCATTGGATGAGAACGAACACGGGTAGAAGCATCTGCGGGTCCAACTCAAATTGGCAAGGAATAAGCGTTGAGGAGGTGCATTGCCAGTCGTGAGAACAGTGTGCGGGTTCGCTTTGAGTATCAACTGCTTGCCTTCTGGAACCTTTTTCTAACAGGTTGGCAGGTAGCAGATAATTTGGCCCATCAATGACAGTAAGGGAGTGCATTAGGCTTCCTCAATTCTTGTAACAAATTACTTCCACACTCAACCTCTCACATCATCTCAGTCTTGCATGTTTACGTTTACTTTTGCATAGTTTGGCTGCTGATCGTGTTTTAGAGAAGGACGCATGTGTAAAGATTTGGCAATGGTTGTAAGAAGGAAATGTGCTATCCCACCTGCTAAAATTCAGACGGCATTTGCTAACGAAAGATTTGCCATTAGTTGCATTGCCTTCCGAAGGTAAGCAGTGTTCCACCTCCATAGGATGAGCAGCTCGGTTTCGAAGCAGATTGTAATAATGGTGTGAAACTTCACTTCAGACATTTTTAAATTTATTCATCCCAACCAAATGCCTGATAAACTTAGGACATCTGTGCTGCCACAAAATCATTCTCCATTTTTCTCGAAGTCTGCATTCACCTCCTCTGACCCATTAGCATTCGAAGTCTTTAATAAAAAATTGTGAAAGCAGTATCGCAGTTGGCAACCACTTTCTAGCTGTCCACCATCAGGTCACCCAAGTGCAGTCCTCATCGCTAGCTGAGTCGAGAATGGAACTTATGGGAAATGCAAAGCACCAGGTGGATGATCGTCAGGTTCTCTTAAGCTGCATTCCGATACGGTGCTGGTTGAGTCGCGTCTAATCTGTGCTGTGCGTCATAACATTTTAAGGCATTTCAATCACTTCGCATCAGCTAGCTTGGAAGGGTGACCGCATATACGCGAAATGGTGCGTCCGATGGTGGCAGATTCTAAAATGCCTCAAATTTGAGTTAATTTTGTGCAAGCTTAAGCAAAGTGTCAGCTCATTATGACAGCTCTATGAGAAGAATATAAAAGGACAGTCGCACTACCAAACAGACGTAAACTTTAATAATTTACAGCTAATGAAACTCAAAACGTGTAGTTGCTTACAGTACACTTTAGCATGTTCCCTTCAAACTTCGCTTGAGCTGTAATGTTCTCCAGTGAATACGAATTGTGGAGTCAGACTAACATGATCAGGGTCATGCAAGGGGTTCTTCATAAAAGCAATAATTTTTTATTAGGAACAGAAGTGAGTTATTTGCAGTGGCTGACAGGAGCACAAGGAGGTGCTAGCACAATACACGCACACATACTTGACTAAGTGAGAGGGCACTTGGGCTTGAGTCATCTTGATGTTGGTATGGTCGCACGCACAGTGCAGCACCGACACTTTTAAGCAATTAATGCCATCGACGGGTCACGGTACTCTGCTTGTTGTCGCTTCAAACGGTAGTCCGAGAAGCAGCGTATACTCCATGTCATCCATGGTGCACTTTGCAAAAGAAATGCCAATTTCCATAAACGGTAACGGATCTCAGTTGATTCCAACGACGTGGGAGGATGTGTGAAGGCGGTGGCATAACATGTGCACTTGTTTAAGTATGGAGGCACTGAAACTTTAGTCATCTTGATGTTGACATCGGCCCACGCACAGCCTCTTGCTGACGCCTTCGATTCAAGAGATTTTCACTTATTGGAAGGTACGGAATCTTGATTTTCCATTAATTGCACCTAGCTGACTACCACTACGCTGATCTGCCTTTATATCCTTGAAAATTTGACTGCTTCGTTAGGGCAACTAGCAAGGCCATTGCAATACGTGTTACTGACAGATCGTTTTGTTCTAGGAAGCCGCAGTCTTCCGAACAACCACCTCAGATTTGACACATTTTGTGCTTGCATAAATCTGGTCACTGCCTTCAGCCCGTTCGCACCAAATTGCGCAAAACATGAATTGGGAATTCACAACTGCCCACATCTTACTCCAGCAGCATTTATTAATGCTCACACCTCGTCTCTGGCCGATCTGTCATCAAAATGGTTAAATTGGGCAAAGAGTGGGAGCACTTCGCTTGCCAATTTCCACATTGTGTTAATGTGCCTCAGAGTAGTTGGGTAAAGGAGGCAGCGTGCACAAACACGTAGATTGCATCAAGCAGACAAAAGAGCCTTATCAAAGGAATGGGACTGAACGGGTAACAAATGGTGAGTTATTGAATTTGGGGGGTTCAGTGTGATCTCATCCCTCATTACATACCGTGTTGCCTCTAAGTAAATCCGTTTTGCAGGCCTCACTTTTCTACTATTTGCTAATCCGAGGAGAGCTGCACAAGCGCAACTCCTTGTTTCTACATTTGCCTCGCACTGAACGATGGCACATGCAGGATTAGAATTGTGCCCTTCCCGTTTCATGATCATAACACCTTCAATCAAGGTGTTAGGCTGATTTCTCGCATCAGCTTAAAGACAGTGTCTTTAGTGCAGAGCGTGACGAATGCTTCTGAGACAGGTTGTGGACAATTGGGTTGACCAACTCCAGTCTTCTATCCGAGGATGGTCATATTGTCATAACCATTCCTCCTGCTACGCGTAGAGGCGTCATGTTTCGCCAATTCAAAGTGAGGGCTCAAATACAGCCAAGTGTGACTCCACATACCCAAAGCCGATCAGTAATTACAGCTTGCTTAGACCGGAACGCATAAAACGTTACGAACATGAATATTTACAGGGAAAAAAATCCAGTTAGCCACTTAACCAGGAGTGCATACAGTTGCGGCGAAGGATACGCGAGTTCATAGAGATTCCCATACTCTGCTGCACATCTTCTATTTGTCTCACATTTCGCACAGTCTTCACACTTGACTCGGGCAATCCACGCCAATAGTTTCATTGTGTTCCAACTGTCTAAGTGTTCGTTAGCGCAAAATAATGGTGATAGGACAAAGGATGATGCATTCTGCAGTGATCTTTGCCAATTTATTGCTCTAGGCCCTTAAACCTTGAAGATAGTGGTGAAGATGCTTGCAAAAATTATGGTGCACAAGGCGACCATCGAAAAACACGATTTGGTAAAGTGTGCATTGTGACGGTTTTCGAGGCATCTCTGCTTCATAGCTAATTACATTGAACGCTTTATCCTGAGGTTGGCAAGTGAAGGCGTGAAGAAGATTTGTGCCTGATTCAATAAATGCGGCTCTGGTAAAACAGCATTGTAATAAGCAACGTTTCGGGAAATAAGATGCATTTCCTGAAGCAGCAGTGGCGATTTCAGCATACAATGCGACAGATTTCGCTGCGGACCCCTGTTCATTTGAACAGTGATTATCGTTTTATTTGGCAAAATTAAAATCTGTGCATAGGTGTCTGCCAACTTCATTTCAACTAGAATGCACATGATACACATCAATCATGTGTATCAGCGAGGAATGTTTGAGCAGACATTCATTCGTCGTTGCTTAACTACAGAGTTGTCAATCGATTGGTTGATTGCCAAAATACGAACACAAATTTTGTGCTCTACTTTGTATGATTAAATGAAAAATTAACAAGCTTGTGTTGTGTTGCACCCGTTTCTGTAGGCAGACACGAAAGAATAAGCGCACAATTCTCTTCACCTTAGCAGGTGACCCACTGTTGACCGCATTTTTGGAACCTGAAATAAACTCGACCTAAAGGCACCTTCACAAGCCGTGTCGACAAATACAACCTCCTCTAATCGCACATTCACCAGCAACCCTCTTGTCTAAGAAGGGCTGATGGCAGAGTGCAGTGAGCGATGAAGCCTATAAGCGCTCATGTTGATTCCATTGTACGTTGTTAGTGGTACTTAGAGGAAGAGTAGAACGTCAACCTGATTGTGTTGCAACTTGATCATTTCTCTTATACTTCGTAGTTGAGATCATCTCTCTCTAATGGATTGAAGGCTAGAGCTACTGTCTACCAGTTGGAGAAGAAATGGGTCTAATCCAATTGGCTATTAGGTCTGTCCAGCCTCACTAATGTCCATCCACTCACCCATCCCGTGTTTCATGAAAAACACTTTCATTCCGGCCTAACACCTTTACAACTCCACCGTTTCCATCGACTCGTTGTCGATGATGCAGAGTACGTGATAAGCAAAGTTCGTCCAAGATGTTGCTCGAATTCGTCTTCTTAGAAGAGAAAGCAACCGTGGCTTCAGTATTCTCGTATGTAGGGGAGCTGATTTGCAGAATTTGAAGGAAAAGTGGTGTAATTTTGAAAATTATCCTTACTCGTCGGTATCTAAGGCATATTTTGACACATGTAGACACTTTGCATTGGCGTCTTTTATTTTTTATTATAACGTATCGTAATGATGCATTTGCAGATAATGGCTTGTACGCTTGCAAAATATTCGGAAAAGTCTAGTGGTGGGACGTGAGGACCGCGATACTGACGAAAAATCCGACTGATTTAGAATTAGCAAAGAAGCTGAGCACATTCGTCACTTGGGCTTTTGTCCTTTCCCATAATAACACGCCGTAACGCTGACTTGCTTGCAATCGTCACTTTCTATGCACCGATTTTGGCTTCAACGCTCACAAAAGATTTTTGGAACGGAGTACTGAGGGCACGTGAGGGCACAGATGTTAACGAATGACCCGACTAATTCAGAATCAGTGGAGAAGCTGAGCAAATGTCCTCATAATCAACCAAAGACTTCTGCAGCCAAATGAGTTCAGTTTGCCAACCAAAACACGACGACGACCCACAATGTCTCGAAACGCCCATTCGGTAGACAAGGATTATGGAAGGCGCATTGCTCTTAATTTAAGCAAGTGTCAATGCTTTAACTTAGAATGTCGAGGGACAAGAAGATAAGAGACGCCCAACAAATCACCACGAATGCTAAAAGCAACGAAGAAAACAGGGTGCAAATAAAAATATATTTACAATGTTAAAAGCTACCATGTACATGGGGGAGGGGAATGTGTCAAAGCAGTCGAGCCTCCGACAGTTAACATGAGCCAAGCACGTGAGGCGACCAGTCGATCATTTTCTGGGAATTATCGAAGTCTACGCGCGTCCACAGTTCATGCTGCATCAACTCGGGATAGTCGGCTTCAACACACAACGCAGTGTAATTTTGCACCGTTGTCGTCGTCTGCGGTGAAGTCCAGTTGTCCATTCTTGGATCGCGCTAATCTATACCACCTACAAACAAAGAGTAATTGAAGAAATGCAAATTAATGTGTCAATCAACTGTTAGGTCTTGCACTGGCAACATGGCACATTCTATAGTTGAAAATAAAGACAAATTGGGAGACCTTGCTCTTTCGTTTGAATACACATGATATAAAATCTCCGATTTATTGTGCTGCAGCAGAAAAATTACGAAGGAATACGCAAAGTGGTGTGCAAGATATAGGTACGCTATGTCAATAACTCATGTTCTCGAGCAGAGCATGCATAGAGCAACTGTCCAATGTCGTGATGATGAGTGAAGCTTACCTTTGTTCATGGTGTGGATCAAGGCATTCGCTGTTATATATAGACACGTGAGGTTCGGTATCATTGGCTGGTTATTAACAGACCAGTGGAATTTGAAGGACGCTGAAGTTTAGTAGCCGCCCACTACGTGCAAGTAAGATTTAGTGTCATTGTGTCAGTGATGTCAGCGCACTTACGCATGACTTGATGAAATGTGGTGGTGGTTGGTCAAGTCTACCTAGGAAGTTATCAGCAAAGTCAGCGGAGATGGATGGGGTGATTCTGTGCCTAGCCAGCAGCGACTGAAGATCTGCTCCATTCTCGCTCATCGTCTGCCAGTGTGTGGCAGTAGTTGCGATTCACCCATATGAGTAGGTAATGGAAGGCAGATCAGAGTGCACAGGCGAAAATCAGCTCAGTACTTCTCCTCATCATGCTTACCACCATCAAAATTCAGCGTGTGCTTCTTCTAGTAGTGTGGCTTCACACCAAATTAGTTTCGGTTCAGAGAAGTCGAGGCTGCTATGAAGAGTGGGAGACCGAGTCTTCTGATTGATGACGATAAAACACACAGGTGGATTTAATGCCAATAGCGTTGCTCCATGGAAGCAAATCTTTAGCATCATGGCATCTATATGTCATTTTGTGAGGAAGTAAAGGAGGCTTAAAAAAGATGCTGTAGATTAATTGACATTTGTGACGAAAGCATCTTGGCTTCTCATTACGTTCGCCTTGCCACATTACGGCTGCATAACTCGGCGGAGATTGTGATTGGAAGATTCCACCATTCCATACGTTGGCCATAGATACAATGCGGCACATGACTAAAATGGTTAGGAGGAAGCAAAAGTAGCGTGGCCTATTGATGACAGTGCAAACACAGGTGCATATGCATAACAATCAAAAATGGGAAGGTAAAATTCTTGTTCATGTGTTTGATGCATCCGTAACCAAAAGCAAAATCCAAGCTTCTAGTTTGTCTGTCCTTCTAAGTTGCAATGGTTTGCATGTTCACTCGGCTGCATTTTACTCATTGCTACCACAAGTGTCGCTTCTATGTTGGTGCGGATCAAACTCACTTCCACACATCGTCCTCAATGCAACAATGTCGCAAATGCACTCCTACAACTGACACTTATAGAAATCACATCTTATACCTCGGAACGTTGCTTATTGCATCGCTTTCTCATCAGCGACGCATTTGCAGAATCAGGCACAAATCTCCTTCAAGCCATCACTTGCCAACCGCAGCATATAGCGTTCGGTATAGTTGGCTATGAAACAGAGGTGCCTTTGAAAACCATCACAATGCACACTTTACCGAATCATGCTTTTCGATGATTGTTTCGTGCATCATAATTTTCGCCAACATCTTCACCACTCTCATTAACGTTTGAGGACTTACAGCAACAATTTGGCAATGATCACTGCGGAAAGTATCGCCTTTTGTGCTCTCTTGACTATTTCGCGCTAACGAACACTTTGAAAGCTGGAACACAACAAAACTATTGGAATAGATTGCCCAAGTAAAGTGTGAAGACTGTGTTGAATATGAGGCAAATGAAGATGTGCAGCAGAGTTTGAGAATCTCGATGAACACGCGCATCATTTGCCGCAACTGTATGTACTCATTGTTAAGTCATACAAAGGAATTCTTTCCCTATAAACATTCATGTTACTCGTGTTTTATGAGCTTTGGTAAAAGGTAGCATTAATTACCGATCGAATTTGGGTATGTAGAATTACAGTTGGCTGTGTTTGAGCTCTCACTTTGAAATGGTGAAACATGAAGTCGATAGACGTAACGAAATGAATAGTTTTAACACTATGACTATCTTTGGAAAAGAGAATAGAATTAGTCATCCCAGTTGCCCACAACCAGCCTTAGAAGTATTTATCATGGTCTACAATGGTAAGGCAATTCTGGAGCTAATGTGACAAATTAACCCTTCAACATAACTGAAGGTGTTATAACCATGAATTAAGAAGGGCACAATTCAAATCTTGCGGCCGCCACCACATTTTGCACAGTAGGGCACTTCTTGCTGATAAAACTACTGTGAAGTCCCTGTGGTGACCTGGTGTGGAATTAAAGTGCGAGCCTTGGGTAAGTTCGTGCATCCCTAAAAATGGAGAGAGTCACGGGGTATAGCAGGGACAACCATGGGGAATAAATACTCAGCTTATCGAAATGTGAAATGTAGATATTCGATCACTAACTGCTTTCTGCTTTCAGCCGTACGGCTGACTAGATGGCTAGAAGTCTGCGGGAATTTTTGTCAATGAATAATGAACAAAAAGTGGAACCTGATTTGCAGTATCGGAGGCGTCAGCAGGAGACTGTGCGTGGGCCGATGTCAACATCAAGATGACTAAATGCCGAGGTCCTTCAGACTCAAACAAGTGCATATGTTATGTCACCGCCTCCACACATTCCTCCACACCATTAGAAACCACTCAGCTGTGTCTCCTTATGGGAATTAGTATTCCTGTTGTGAAGCACATCATGCGGACCATAGACTATGTCCCACTTCTCCCACTATTGTTTGTAGCGACAACAAACAATCTACTTTGATACGCTGTCAACTATTCGCCTATGGGACTTTACTTAGGTCCAACAGACAGCACAAGCTGTCCAGGAGTGCTGTCCCACGCCACTGATTCGCTTCGTCATCTGTACCTCATTCAACTGCCACCCTCACTCCAATTGGACTGACAACGTTTGTAGTAAAATGTTGATGGTTTTAGGCACACAGACGAACATAAGTGAAATGCCATGGCACCACATCTATACCACCGCCGTCTTCACCAAAAATAATTTTCAAAATGCGTGTAAAATCTGGTCCCACTCCTCCCTGTTGCATCCGAAAATGTGACAAGTGTGATCACCTCAGCAACCTTATGTCGAAATGCATTAGGAGAGAGGCCTTTATTTGAGTCAACGATCTTAAGATATCCATTCATTTCACCCCGTAATTTATTAGTGGTGAGTCCTAGCATCTTAAGCAGGTTCCTCCCTCAAGTCCACTCGATACGGTCAAGTAAGCAATGGTTAAGGGATGCATCCGACGTCTGATCAGACTAAGAGTGAATAAGGTGGTATCCGAACAGTCCAGAATTCACCAATTGAAGGAGGCGTGATAGCACTGGTGCTCAGGAACAAGTGAATGATGTCCAAATCGATGTGCTAATGTGAACACTCGAAATCGTGCACTATTCCAGCGTTGTGAATTGGTTCCAGGCGAAGTGCGTTAATATTTCTGTGAATCGACAAGCACATAATTGGGTGAGCAAGTTGCTACGTATCCCTTCCTATCAAATCGTATGAGATCGGGTTTGGCAGTTTTTAACTAGCTTGCATGGTGTAACGACGGAAAGCGAGCCTGCAAACTGAGCTCGTGTATTTCTGTCAATCTTCAGCCACTTAACGGGGACGTTCGTTCAACCTCCATTTAAATCCTGATCACTAGGTTATTCATCATGACAATTCTCCTGTGAAGTTGTTAAGATGGAAATAGGAGCATCATGAAACATGGGGTGGGCAGATGGACAATGAAGAGGTGGGAGAAATCACGTGCAATTCGTCCCATGGGGTGGCAGATAGTCAGTCGATCGGAGGAGGTCAAAGTCAGCTACGATGTAATTGGCAATGGCCACGTTGCTACTAGGTAGAGTTGATGCTCTATCGTCTCACCAATCCATCTGCGTGGCAAAGCAATCACTCTTGGCTTGAATTACTAACAATTGTCCCTCAACTATTGCACTGTTTATGCAATGATTGACCCTCCGTGAACTAAGTAATAGAGTCTAAGCTTTCTGAAGTCAGACATGCTTCGTTTCTACAGATGAGAAGGAAATAAGCCTTATTACAACTAGTGCAGCTGCAAGTGAATGACGAAACTTGGCTTGTCGAAGCGCGTACAGATTCGACCCTCAATGTGCATTCTGAGTTCAGTTTACATACGTTGTAAGAGATGTGCGACCAAGTCAACACAGAACACCACTGGTGATGCTTATGCACGAATGCCGAAATGAAGTCAGAAGAATTGATGCAAGTAAAAATATATTTACAAGTTGTAGAGTGTCATGGGTAGGGGATGGGAGTGTGTTAGCGCAGTCGAGTCATCAATGGTCAACACGAGCCAAGCGTGTGAGGTGCAGATTCGTTCACAGCCTACTTGCATGCACAGCTCGTCCTGCGCCAACGCTGCACAGCCAGCCTGAACGAAAACCGCAGTTTCGTGTTGCCTTGTTGTTGTCGGCTGCAGTGAATTTCAGCTGTCTGTTGCTCGTTTGCGTCAGATTTCACCCACCTAACTAGAGAAGATAATTGGAGAAATACAAAGTAACGCATTAAACAGTAGCCACACCTCTCACCCATTACTCAGCATTTACTATTTCTAATTATCTCAGCAATTTCGAACACCTATTTCCTTTCTTGAAACAGGCCTGACAACCCAATGCCACACACTGCAGGTGAGAACAATGTGCAAAGCTTGGTGTGGAATGCAGCTTTGCTAGGGTGCGAATTCGAATACTTACACAGAACACGCAGAAAGAAACTGTTGAAGCTCGTGCTGACGACTGATGGAACGACTCTTGAATAGCGCCTGTGGCTACTAGTATGGAAGACCGTAATCGCTAGCATATATAGACGAGTGAGCCTCACCACCATTGGCTGCCTCTGCACACATTCCTGAGCAGTGAAGTTGAGAAGGGTGGAAATTAGTAGCCAATGTGCACGTGAGGCTCATTGTCAATGAACGAGTGATGTCAGCGTACTTACACATAACTTGGTTAAATTTAGTGACACAATGTGGCTGTTCACAGCATTTGCAAGTTTGCACACTTATGTGCATTCAAATCCTATAGTTTGGAGCGGGTACCCTTGTAAACATGTTGAGAACCAAATGAGTGCTTATGTGTACTACTTGAAGGTGACATGACTGAGTGTTTCCAGACATGCGTTGTTTAGTAGTCCATTTGAAGGGGATCGGTGGGCAAAGTGCGTTCCTGCCTGTCTTCGTGTTCCCTGTGCAACGTGTTGGTAGCGGTGCTGGTCAGCATTTTATAATGTACAAAATCCAGTCCTTTGATGTGAATCATGTGCATTCTAGTTGGAATGAAGTTGGCAGACACCTGTTTGCAGATTTTGATTTTGCCAAATAAAACAATAATCACTGTTCAAAAGAATAGGGATTCGCGGAGAAATCTGTCGCATTGTATGCTGAAATCGCCACTGCTGTGATGAAGAGTTTTGAAGCGTTTGAAGACATTGGCCGAGAAGAGAAACTTAACTGATGGGGTATGAAAAACAATGCGAAGATGTGCAGCATAAATGATGAGTCTCGGTAGAGACAATGAGCTTAAGTTAGAGTTCCCTTGTTATTTTTGGCCTTTAAGCGGCGACATTTGTTGCGCACCATGCTTTGTAATTCAAACGCTTCAAATCTCTTCATCACAGCAGTGGCGATTTTAGCATTCATTGCGACAGATTTCTCTGCGAACTTTATCCAAGTCATGTGCAATTACGATGACATCACTCTTTCATTGACAATGAGCCTCACGTGCACATTGGCTACTAATTTCCACCCTTCTTAACTTCACTGTTCAGCAATGTGTGCAGAGGCAGCCAATGGTGGTGAGGCTCACTCGTGTATATATGCCAGCGATTACGGTGCTCCACACTAGTTGCCACTGGCGCTATTCAAGAGTCGTTCCATCCGTCGTCAGCACGGGCTTCAGCAGTTTCTTTCTACGTGTTCTGTGTAAGGATTCGAATTCGCACCCTAGCAAAGCTACATGGTTAAGCTGCATTCCGCACTACACTTTGCACATTGTTCCCACTTGCAGTGCGGTGTTGGGATGTCAAGCCTGTTTTGAGGAAGGAAATAGGTGTACGAAATCTCTGAGATAATTAGAAATAGTAAATGCTGAGTAATGGGTGAGAGGTGTGGCTACTGTTTAATGCGTTACTTTGTATTTCTCCAATTATCTTCTCTAGTTAGGTGGGTGAAATCTGACGCAAACGAGCAACAGACAGCTGAAATTCACTGCAGCCGACAACAACAAGGCAACACGAAACTGCGGTTTTCGTTCAGGCTGGCTGTGCAGCGTTGGCGCAGGACGAGCTGTGCATGCAAGTAGGCTGTGAACGAATCTGCACCTCACACGCTTGGCTCGTGTTGACCATTGATGACTCGACTGCGCTAACACACTCCCATCCCCTACCCATGACACTCTACAACTTGTAAATATATTTTTACTTGCATCAATTCTTCTGACTTCATTTCGGCATTCGTGCATAAGCATCACCAGTGGTGTTCTGTGTTGACTTGGTCGCACATCTCTTACAACGTATGTAAACTGAACTCAGAATGCACATTGAGGGTCGAATCTGTACGCGCTTCGACAAGCCAAGTTTCGTCATTCACTTGCAGCTGCACTAGTTGTAATAAGGCTTATTTCCTTCTCATCTGTAGAAACGAAGCATGTCTGACTTCAGAAAGCTTAGACTCTATTACTTAGTTCACGGAGGGTCAATCATTGCATAAACAGTGCAATAGTTGAGGGACAATTGTTAGTAATTCAAGCCAAGAGTGATTGCTTTGCCACGCAGATGGATTGGTGAGACGATAGAGCATCAACTCTACCTAGTAGCAACGTGGCCATTGCCAATTACATCGTAGCTGACTTTGACCTCCTCCGATCGACTGACTATCTGCCACCCCATGGGACGAATTGCACGTGATTTCTCCCACCTCTTCATTGTCCATCTGCCCACCCCATGTTTCATGATGCTCCTATTTCCATCTTAACAACTTCACAGGAGAATTGTCATGATGAATAACCTAGTGATCAGGATTTAAATGGAGGTTGAACGAACGTCCCCGTTAAGTGGCTGAAGATTGACAGAAATACACGAGCTCAGTTTGCAGGCTCGCTTTCCGTCGTTACACCATGCAAGCTAGTTAAAAACTGCCAAACCCGATCTCATACGATTTGATAGGAAGGGATACGTAGCAACTTGCTCACCCAATTATGTGCTTGTCGATTCACAGAAATATTAACGCACTTCGCCTGGAACCAATTCACAACGCTGGAATAGTGCACGATTTCGAGTGTTCACATTAGCACATCGATTTGGACATCATTCACTTGTTCCTGAGCACCAGTGCTATCACGCCTCCTTCAATTGGTGAATTCTGGACTGTTCGGATACCACCTTATTCACTCTTAGTCTGATCAGACGTCGGATGCATCCCTTAACCATTGCTTACTTGACCGTATCGAGTGGACTTGAGGGAGGAACCTGCTTAAGATGCTAGGACTCACCACTAATAAATTACGGGGTGAAATGAATGGATATCTTAAGATCGTTGACTCAAATAAAGGCCTCTCTCCTAATGCATTTCGACATAAGGTTGCTGAGGTGATCACACTTGTCACATTTTCGGATGCAACAGGGAGGAGTGGGACCAGATTTTACACGCATTTTGAAAATTATTTTTGGTGAAGACGGCGGTGGTATAGATGTGGTGCCATGGCATTTCACTTATGTTCGTCTGTGTGCCTAAAACCATCAACATTTTACTACAAACGTTGTCAGTCCAATTGGAGTGAGGGTGGCAGTTGAATGAGGTACAGATGACGAAGCGAATCAGTGGCGTGGGACAGCACTCCTGGACAGCTTGTGCTGTCTGTTGGACCTAAGTAAAGTCCCATAGGCGAATAGTTGACAGCGTATCAAAGTAGATTGTTTGTTGTCGCTACAAACAATAGTGGGAGAAGTGGGACATAGTCTATGGTCCGCATGATGTGCTTCACAACAGGAATACTAATTCCCATAAGGAGACACAGCTGAGTGGTTTCTAATGGTGTGGAGGAATGTGTGGAGGCGGTGACATAACATATGCACTTGTTTGAGTCTGAAGGACCTCGGCATTTAGTCATCTTGATGTTGACATCGGCCCACGCACAGTCTCCTGCTGACGCCTCCGATACTGCAAATCAGGTTCCACTTTTTGTTCATTATTCATTGACAAAAATTCCCGCAGACTTCTAGCCATCTAGTCAGCCGTACGGCTGAAAGCAGAAAGCAGTTAGTGATCGAATATCTACATTTCACATTTCGATAAGCTGAGTATTTATTCCCCATGGTTGTCCCTGCTATACCCCGTGACTCTCTCCATTTTTAGGGATGCACGAACTTACCCAAGGCTCGCACTTTAATTCCACACCAGGTCACCACAGGGACTTCACAGTAGTTTTATCAGCAAGAAGTGCCCTACTGTGCAAAATGTGGTGGCGGCCGCAAGATTTGAATTGTGCCCTTCTTAATTCATGGTTATAACACCTTCAGTTATGTTGAAGGGTTAATTTGTCACATTAGCTCCAGAATTGCCTTACCATTGTAGACCATGATAAATACTTCTAAGGCTGGTTGTGGGCAACTGGGATGACTAATTCTATTCTCTTTTCCAAAGATAGTCATAGTGTTAAAACTATTCATTTCGTTACGTCTATCGACTTCATGTTTCACCATTTCAAAGTGAGAGCTCAAACACAGCCAACTGTAATTCTACATACCCAAATTCGATCGGTAATTAATGCTACCTTTTACCAAAGCTCATAAAACACGAGTAACATGAATGTTTATAGGGAAAGAATTCCTTTGTATGACTTAACAATGAGTACATACAGTTGCGGCAAATGATGCGCGTGTTCATCGAGATTCTCAAACTCTGCTGCACATCTTCATTTGCCTCATATTCAACACAGTCTTCACACTTTACTTGGGCAATCTATTCCAATAGTTTTGTTGTGTTCCAGCTTTCAAAGTGTTCGTTAGCGCGAAATAGTCAAGAGAGCACAAAAGGCGATACTTTCCGCAGTGATCATTGCCAAATTGTTGCTGTAAGTCCTCAAACGTTAATGAGAGTGGTGAAGATGTTGGCGAAAATTATGATGCACGAAACAATCATCGAAAAGCATGATTCGGTAAAGTGTGCATTGTGATGGTTTTCAAAGGCACCTCTGTTTCATAGCCAACTATACCGAACGCTATATGCTGCGGTTGGCAAGTGATGGCTTGAAGGAGATTTGTGCCTGATTCTGCAAATGCGTCGCTGATGAGAAAGCGATGCAATAAGCAACGTTCCGAGGTATAAGATGTGATTTCTATAAGTGTCAGTTGTAGGAGTGCATTTGCGACATTGTTGCATTGAGGACGATGTGTGGAAGTGAGTTTGATCCGCACCAACATAGAAGCGACACTTGTGGTAGCAATGAGTAAAATGCAGCCGAGTGAACATGCAAACTATTGCAACATAGAAGGACAGACAAACCAGAAGCTTGGATTTTGCTTTTGGTTACGGATGCATCAAACACATGAACAAGAATTTTATCTTCCCATTTTTAGTTGTTATGCATATGCACCTGTGTTTGCACTGTCATCAATAGGCCACGCCACTTTTGCTTCCTCCTAACCATTTTAGTCATGTGCCGCATTGTATCTATGGCCAACGTATGGAATGGTGGAATCTTCCAATCACAATCTCCGCCGCTTCGAAACAGCTGTAAATTGGCAGTGTTCAGCCATGATTTACTTGCTTTTTACAATTTCTATTACGTACATACAAAGCGATTTTGCTGCAGCTTCATCGGAGATGCTTACGAAGTGGCGGTCGTGGACCACTCTACGATTCTATCAGCTTCAGAGGTTTGAACATTTATTAGGAGGGTGAGTGTCTGGAGCGTTTGATTAGATGATTTTTTTTTAATATGTTATTTGGCATCTAATGCCTATGTATTCTTTTGTTTATGATAATTTTTTTCAGTTTCATTAATGTGAGGCTTCCGAAAGCCATTAAATTTGCCGAAGCTAAGTAGTGATGAATCATTCTAAAATGTTTAGATTATTTAAAATGAGCATTATACAATGGAAACAACAACACAGTAGTGATGAGTTATTCCTCAATCGGCAACTTATTTCTGATGGGTAACATGCAACGGGAACGTGTTGAGATATTGACTCATTCGTGTTTAGTAGAAGCCAAGATGCTTTCGCCATGTGTGGTATCGTCACTGATCGGAAGACATGGTCTGCTACCCTTCGCAGCAGGCTCCATTTCCCTGAACCGTTAGTAAGTTGGTGCAGAGCCACACTACATAAAGAAACTCGTGCTGAATTCCGATGGTGGTAAGCATGATGGGGAGAAGTGCTGAGCTATTTCTGCCTGTGCACTCTGATCTGCCTTCCATTACCTACTCATATGGGTGAATCGCAACTACTGCCACACACTGGCAGACGATGAGCGAGAATGGAGCAGATCTTCAGTTGCTGCTGGCTAAGCACAGAATCAACCCATCCATCTCCACTGACTTTGCTGATCACCTCATCAAGTCATGAGTAAGTGCGCTGACATCACTCACATAATGACACTAAAGCTTACCTCCGCGTAGTGGGCTTGCATCTCGGCCACCAAATTTCACCGCCTCTATATTTTAACTGGTCTGCTAATAGCCAGCCAATGATGCTAAGTCCCATGTGTCTATACATGGCAGCGAATGCCTTGATCCACACCAACATCAGAGGTAAGCTTTACTCATAATTACGATATCCGACAGTTGGTCAATGCATGAACTGCGTAAGAACATGATTTTTCATCATAGCATGGCTACATCCTGCACACCGCTTTGCATATTCTTTCGTAACGTTATGTCCACGTCACAATAAATGCCTAATTTTAATGTCATTTGTAGTCAATCCAAAGCGCAAGGTCTTTTAATTTGTCCCGGTTTTCAACTATAGAATATGCTGTGTTGCAAGCGCAAGGCCTAACGGTTGAGTGATGCATTAATTTGCATTTTATTCAATTGCTATCTGCTAGTAGGTGGTTGAACATTAGCGCAAACACTGCGTTGTATGTTGAAGCCGACTATCCCGAGTTGATGCAGCATGAACTGTGGACGCGCGTAGACTTCGAAAATTCACCAAAAATAAAAACGACTCGTCGCCTCACGTGTTTGGCTTATGTTAACTGTCGAGGAGTGGACTGTGTTGGCACATTCCCGTTTCCATATTCACGGCAGCTTTCAGTTTTGTGAATACATTTTTACTCACGTTTCTCCTTCTCGGTCGATCTTGGCATTCGTGAACATGCATTACTAAGCATTTACTCAGAGGATTTTTTGCACAGCTCATATTGGGTAGGTTAAATGGACACAGAATGCACATTACGGTACAAATTTTGCTTTTATTGACATTTTGAGCCCCATTGTTTACATGTGGCTGTAATAATTTAGTTTGTTTTCAACCAGTCTTATCTAACAAGACAGAAGATGACTAACTTCCGTAGATCCATCTTGTTTTCATAGTCCACGACTTGCAAATCATCATGCAAGTCTCCCAATACATAGAAACTATTTTAAACACATTATGCGAGATAAAAAAGAAAGGGCCGCATTGCAATTTTACAGCACGACAACTTAGAAGAACCATGCTCATAACTTACTCTGCGGCACCGACAATGGATGGATGAAAATGGTGGAGTAGCGAAAGTGTTGGACTGGAATGAAAATGCACCATGAAACATAAGATGGACAGATGGACATTGGTGAGGCTAGGCAAGCATGGCAGCCACCCGCACCAGGTGCATTTCTTTGCCGTAGGCAGTGGACTCTGACCGCCAGTCGATTGGAAAGGGTTGATCAAGTTACAACACAGGCAAGCTGATATTCTTCTCTTCTTCCAAACATCAACATCGTACAATAAATTCAACATTCTAGCTTGCTACTATTGCAAAGTCAATCCTGCCCTAATAGGCTTCATCGCTCACTGCACTTTGCCATCAACCCCTGTTAGACAAAGAGGTTGCTGGTGAATGTGCGATTAGAGGAGGTTGTATTTGTCGACTTGGCTTGAGAAGGTGCCTTTAGGTCGAGTTTATTTTAGGTTTCAAAGAATAATGCCTACAGTGGGTCACTTGTTGAGGTGTCTACCTAAAGAAATGGATGGAACGCAACACAGGCTTGTTAATTTTTATTCAATCGTACAAATTAAAGCGCAAAATTTGTTTGTATTTTAACAATCATCCAAATGACTGACAACTGTGTAGCTAGAAATTGGCGAATGGATGTCTGCTTAAACGTTTCCTCGCTGATTGAATTCCAAAGTGGGAGATATTGTAGGCTTGAATAAAATTAACTTAGAGCTGTGATGGTCTGTGCACGTAGAGTAGAGGTTAAGCTCCACAGATTTACGGAAATGTCGACGCGAGAGCCACTGCCATGGAAGTGAGCAGATCTGAATTGGTTGTGGTAGTCAAAGCAGATCTTCCACCTTTACAAAACATATTATTCACTTAGTTGCCTATTTTACTAGTTTGTGGTCCAATATAGGTTAATGAAAGCAACACAAGATATGCTAAAATTATGATATAAATGCCAAAAGGTCTCCTTTTAGACCTTATTTCCAAGAACCTCAGTCATATTTGACTAATAGCGCAGCAAAACATAAGAAGTAGAAGAGATTTGCCTCCATTCGACTGTGTTGTAGCAATCGCCATAACAAATTTTGTTAAGGGATTCATTTGATGGTTTAAACGAATCAAGACAGAATCCCTGTGTGCTAGCTTTTATTGGATAAAGGCATATAACCGACCTATGCGGGAAGTGATTCATTTCTGTCCCTTGTTTTCGAGAGTCCATTGTTTTGTGTGCCTAGTAATACAACCGTTGCGTTGAACTGGTGGATCCCAAGTCATGCTTGCCATGTGCGGATGGGTCGCATCAAGTTACACATTTTGAGAAACACTAGTAGCATAAAAGTCAAGCATTAGAGCGAATAAACTTTAAGCAGACTGGATGTAGTGGAAATTGAAGCAGATCTTGATCCGATTGTTTAAATTCCACTGGGTCGATATGAATGTGTGTTATCCATTAAGAAAAGTATTGCGATTGTGACAAAACCTATCCAGAGCTTATTTAAGAAATATGCTCTTGCACCAGTGTTTGGTAAGTGGCAGGACCACTCCTGAAGCTGCAGTAGAGAACCCTCAAATCGTGCCATTAAAACTATAATAAGCTGGTCTAGCGTAGATTATCCGGCCTTCTCACTACATATTCTGACCCTGAGCCACTTAGGTGACCATAAGATTGCAACTTCGCAAATAAAAAAGAACGCCAAGAATGCTACCACTTATCCTCCCCTTTTTTTTCGGTGTCCATTAAATTTCGCCATTTCGGAGGAGTTTTTGTACAGAATGAGCACAACGCATCTGTTAATGTCGAAGTATTTGCATTTGCTTGCACATGGACTTAATTTTTTTAGCACTATTCCATGCAGATGCAAGATTTTACTCCCTGAATCACCGCAAATCATTGGCGCAGTGTTGGTAGTAGACACTTTGCCATTAAACCCTAACAAACCTCCTCGCCTTCACTACTAAGAAGTTTCCATGCGGAGTGAGTTGGCTAATCATGAAAATGCAAGAGTGAAGCATGTCTGCTGACAAGTTTTAGCATGGAGTGTGTTTCGGAACAAATCATGCAGGAAGGATCTATGCGTGCCAACATTTGCTAGTTTGCGTGCTTTTAACTTAACTAGCAACCCAACGCTCATCGACCAGAAACTCGTGAACGGTCTGAGTTAAGAGTTCGTGAGGTTACCATAACACTGTCTCATCTCCACGGCAGGTATTATCACCATGCTTTGCGCACCTTGCCAGCACATTGGCATTTTGCTTGGCACTTGTACCTTTCCACTTTCTGATTGTGCAGGTTTTCAGAGCCTTTCGTTTGCGTAATAGTAGTCACGAAACGCTCCTAGACAGCAGCATTTCATTTGCTGCATTAGTGCTAGTCACACTTCAAATGCACCAATGTTCATTATAGGCTATGGATGGGACAGACCATAATTCCTTCTCGTGATCTGACCATTAGAAAGAGTTGCTCACGCTTGACTCAGGCAGCATCAACTTTTCTGCCGCTCAGCGTGCGCATACCCTTATCAAAAAGTCCAAATGCCCTAATGCATTTATCTACTGGCTGTTTATAGACAGTAAGTGTCAAATAAGTAACACACGAAGCACTTCTCGCAGCCCTACGTTCCCTGAGGTAGAGCGATGAGTTGGCCAAATGCGATGATGTGGATCACTAGAGCATTTATAATGGCAAATAGACTAGTGGATTAAAGTGTTGGCCTGCACTCATTGCCTTCATAGTGGATAATGGAGTCGCCGATTGTGCACTCAAATCTGACTATTTGACTTTTCACTGACTTATGCCTTAGGGTGACCGTTGGCTTACTTCTCTGCCATCGCCGAAATTATCAGAACTGACTCAGCATCAGAACGGCTACTGCAATATTCTGCGAACACCTCAGAATTGGAACAACTCGCAATACGGAAGAATGAGGCATTGTTTTTGCAATTGTACGTGTTTGCAAAGAATGCGGAAATGCACAATTGACTTAGTAGGTCAAGAACAAGCCACTTCATAGGCTCACACGAGCTTGCTACATTTAAATGAGTAGATAATGCGCTAGTAATGAATATAACTTACATCTGAATTACTGATGTTACTTGTAACTTGACTACTTTTCCCCCTTCATAATCAGGAGTAGTGATATCACTTTTACTCTGTCTCGTGTGTTTGACATCGTCCACTGTGCATGAAGGATTAGCATAGGCAATCGGTAGGATACCTGCACTCTGTCGCTCTAATTTGGTGAGTAATTGTGTAGAAGCATTCAGCGACCGAGAACATTTGGTTAGGGGATAAACGTGACAAGGATAGAAAGCGCTCATTAGCGTATATATAGCCAAAGATTCGTGGTAGCGAAATGACCTCTTCCCCTCCTTCATAATCGCATCCCATTGCATAAAATTGTCACGACTGAGTAGGCCTCGATGTTTGACCTACTACCCTGGTCCCTCCGCGTCTGTTTCAATGTCTTTTCATCTTTAACTCAGTGTGTTCACATGCTGGTAAGTCCATTTTAGTGACAAATGAATGAAATCAACCAAGTTTGGCATATGGGTTTGCCATTCTATTTCCCGTATTGGTTGCAACTTCATGCAAAGTAGTGCTGCAATAACTGCTGCAATTGAGTACAAGGAAACCATTCCACCATAAACCCACGACTGGAGCAGATTAAAGAAAAACCTTTCAAAATGCATCAAACATTCGTATTTATCGTCCTCTGGTCAAACCATTTCTGGGTGATGGCATTTGTCGAAAAACCTCACCTACGCTGTTGTAGACATGTATAAACCTACATTTAGAGCAGTTTGCAACAAAATTTGTCCCTTTGTGGAGGTAAAGATACAGAGGCCTGAAGGTGCCAAAGGTGATTTTGGTGGTCATGAGAGCTTACTGAAGACCGGTGGTCCCTTATCAAATAGTGGCCACCCTTACTCATAGAGAACGATAACGTACTATCAATGGAATAGAACCTTTAAGAAAGGATGTAATCAAAGTGCGTGGACTTATGCTGCTTCCTACACTCAGTGAACAGGCAAGCCCAATGGAAATCAGAAGATTAAATTCAGGTCTGTTTCTGTTTTCGCTACATTTGGTCTACCTACAAGCTGGAAGTAGCTGGTCTACTTTTATTCACCTTGGGACCACTTTACATGGCTACATGTAGGAATTCACTGCCTTTTCAACAATAATGACAAATACACTCATTTTGTACTTTGTAGCTTACAGTGTTTGCCAAAATGCAAAACTTGATGCGATCGAGCCTCGCATGGTAAACATGGCTTGAGGTCCGCCAGTTTACCCCAATAGTAGCATGACTGGCTGCACAATTCAAAATGACTGTCATTAACGAGGGACAGAAACTAATCACAGTCCCCACAGATCGCCTATATACCTTCACTCAACTAAAGCCTGGACATTATATTTCTGCTTTCATTTGTGCACACACTCGACCTCATACTTCGATTAAATATGCATGCAGCTGGTTTTCCAGTACCTTCGTGGCAGTAACTGCACCACAGTTCAGGGATGGTAAGTGCCCTTTACTTGCGTTGCTAAAGACTGTTCTATGATTCGAGACCGGCTACCATTACTATGGGTAAGACTAAAACCGGCTTTTGTGACGCTACCACCAAAGCTTCAAGGAATTTGTCTCGTTATTTACTACTGTAAGACCTAACGCAGACATTCATTTAAGTATATCCATTGAGGCATGTACAAAGATGCTAATTAAGTAATACATGCGTAGCAAAAGAGCGGGCAACAAAAATGTATTTTGTCGGAAACATGAGGAAGACGAAGCTGTTAGGAGTATGGAGGTTGCTTTAACTTTCTGTAATTTCAACGATCAGTGGTGTCTACGCGGAGCCGTATTTACAAAAGAAATGGCGCTTACTTCAAATCCCTCATTTGTAATATCAATAGGTTCTGCCTCCTGTCCGGCACGCAGTACGACTAACAGATCTACACATACCGTCGTAATCGCAACGATAAAGGCGACAGCTTCGAGGCCTATGCTCACCAAGTCAATAGATTCTACCTCAACATCCGGAGTCGACACGAAGTGCGGATCTACTTCGACTCTTTGACCACCGCGACCCTCTTCACTTTGGTGGTAGTGGTATTTAGATGAAGGTCGCCGCAGGCCCCTGTGAATTGCCGAATTATCTACCTGCGCAAATCATCACGGCTCAATTCCTGCAAAGTTGGTATTTATTTTAATTTTCATCTTGGGCTTCATTAATTTAGGATGTGATTAATTCTTTTATCATTTCCCTTTTGCTTAATTACAAAGTTGCCAACTCTTTTGGGTATTTCTTAATTGATAGCTAAGAATTTGGACGCTTTGTTTTAGTTTTTTAATTCCGCAAATTATGCTACTCTCCTTGATTGACTTCCGACAAGACAAAGAGATTTGTTCTATTAGTGTGTTGCTGTTTTAGTGTAAGGGCGAGTCGAATCTATGCAGCATTACTTAGGCTGCGTGCATTCCTCTTCAACTTGTGGTTTGCTTCGTGGCTGTCTCTACGAATGCATTACAATTCACCTCACGCTCTGTCACTCCCTTCAGATTGGCTACTTGTTGCGTAAACTCTGCTTGAAATTCACGAAACTTTGTTCTCTGCTCAAGAGGAATGTTTTTTAGGACACACACCCACACGCACGCGACTCCGCTACAAAGTCCAAATAACCGATTTTGGCAAATATTTAGTGCCATCGCGTCCAAAAGTCGTTCAAGGCGACATCACCACCACAAATAACAATGAAGAACAAAAAAAATGCACGGCTGACGAGCTGTAGGATGTCTGGCTTTTTAATAAAAGCGTACATCCACTAAGGTCAAATGAGGAAACATTAAAAGCACATCTATCTCTTCCAATATCACGTTTGTTATTCGTAAATTTGGCAGGCTACTATTTAAACAAGTAATATAATGTAATTTTTCTACCTTTTTACGTTTTTATGTAAGACCCCTTTTGCTAATTTATTTGTTCTGGTAGTATAAGGCCTGTCACGGTGAGTCTTCGTCTTGACCGACCCATTGATTTTAAGAAGACTTAGGCAAATCGGAGGGACAGTTACGCAATTGCTTTTCGAATTCAAAACGTGACCCGCAAAAGAAATTCAACGATGACTCTAATTCAAATATGAAAAAAAGATGGCTTGCAAATTGGAGTGCAAATGGGTGAGTATGATTAGGCCGAACCCGTATATTTATCTAAACTCTTTAGGGTGCAAGTGTAGAAAAAATGATTTGCAACAAAATTAAGGTGGTCAACTGCATTCACTTGCAGACATTGGTGCGTGGATCTGCTGGAAATTAGTATTGAAGTCGAAAACAATTAGTAAACAAATTGAATGCAAATTTCAACGCTAGTTCACCTGTAATGTCTGCTCCCTCGTGCACAGGCATTTTCTTCGTAATTTTATTAGACTTCTCAGATGCGCAAGTCCATGCAAACTCACACCGGATAAATTTTAGCTTTGATTATGGCTACGTTGATCACCTTGATAGGTATTTTGAGAGAAGATGCTTGCATACTTCAATGGAACGCCTTAAGCTGCATTTGTGGTCGCAAATGCACAGAGTAGACATATTCCAAGAATCCCTGAAATGTAATGCATAAAAAAGCGTACGCTCACTTCAAAATGATGTTACCATGATTGAGGATGCGAATTTCCCCGATTAAGCGTGTAGCTGATTCTGGATGTTGGCACGTGTGACATCTTTCTTGCTTGATTAACGATGTGAACTTGTAAAAGGCATTAATGAAACAATTAAATGATCACTTTATGCTGTAGTTTACAGAAGTTGCCTCAAAAAGTCAAGGGGCGTACGAGTTTAATAAGCACTCCAGTAGGCTACGTGGTCTTATCGTAAATTTGCCATTGCCAATCCCTATCAGTGCGAAGACATTGCGCGGCAGGTGGATTTAGGAAGTGGTAAACTGGAAACTCTGCTAATATTTTGATTCAAAAGATAATGCTCAATAGACTTAATGATTGTATGTGGGTCAGATGGAGATGGTAAATTAATAGATAAGTAAATGAATGGGTAAGTTGTTGTAAGTGAGGACACAGAGGCTGATGAGTGGTTAGGCAATGCGATTGCCATGGTAACAAAGTTTTGATCTATGGCCCTTCATCCCGTTCTTATACTAATTTCCCATTTACAATAAATGCAACAGCCTCAGTCGGAAATATGGTGGAGCACAGTAGTTCATGTTCAGTTATAAAGAGGTTGTTTTAACGAATTCCTTGCTGATGAGTATATGCCGTCTTCCCACTATCTAATCTGTATCCATAATGCACTGCTCTAATTTCCTCTTCTCGTCTTGAGTTTATGCATAACCATAAAGGCTGTCTTCTTGCATGGAATCCACCTCTCTATCTCTCTCACTCTCCTTTCTATCCTAAGTCATGCTCAATGCCAGAAGTTAACAATCACTATACTCTCTTAATCTCTGGCATCAAAAGATGTACTTTTGTAAATACCTATTACTTAACAAAACCAAGAGAGTAAAAGAATACCTCTTTATACCTCTCCACCACTTATGGCCACAAACACACTTCCCAGTTCCCGTCCCTTAACAGTCATTCCAAAACGCATTAGTTTGAGCTTCACCAAATGCCTCCGTTCACTCTTGCCCCATTTCAGGATATGCGATAGTGATTCGGACCGTTGAATAGACAACACCTTTGTAAGAATACACTAGGACTTCCTTTTTCATTTCCCCTTCCCAACTGACGCTGCAGTGTAACCAGTCCATACATCCACCTCTGGGTTCTGTCGACGATGTCTCTAATTGCCAGCACAAATCTGAGACAAAATTCTTGATAAGTAAACGATGGAGACTGACTCCATTACATCACATAATTCATTCCGGAAAGTGGGCACATAAAGACTGCAACCCACAAAATACACAATGTGCTGAATCATTAGACGGTAGTGATGAAAGGAAAAAGCGTCACACTTCGCTGTAGATGTCCACAATCATTGAAAGCATCTTTCCCTTAGTTGGCCAAGTCAACAGTCGAGGCGTTGACCGGTTCACAGTCGGGGTGTGCAGATTCAACGTAGCCATTTATCCACTCCTCCCTCTATAGGGCAATCGTAAACAACATGATGGATATTAGAAAAGAAGTGAGCTTTTGTGGAACGAGTCTACTTCAGTAGGCGTAGATCTAAATCTAGCAAAATCAACATTCTCTCGTTCTTTCCCTTAACATTAAGGCACTTGTTTAGCTGATCCCATTTATTGCAATTCATTCGACCTGACCTCATCAAACTACTCATGTCTACAAGAATTCACAAGCTTATCCTCTCGATTGCAATGACGATTCCATTAATTGCCTCACTGCTTTGGACATCATGTTTGATTGCATCCAAGTTGAAATGAAAGCTTCTGCCACCGACCTCAGCATAGGTATCTTTACAGCTCTCGACTAAGACACCCACTTACATCGGTAGTGAAGACGTAGCCCGCATTTGTTGGACCATCGGGAGCCTGTGGGAAGAAGTTCTGGGGTCTCAGAATGAGGCCTAGTTGACTGCCCTTGTTCGATGTGTGGGGTATGTCCTCATTCCATGGGACGTGAATGAAGCCCACGTTCACCCACATCACCACATCCTATGGGTTAACAAACACAAGAGAAAAGGAAATAAGATCGCATATGACCCCACCAAACTGGTTGATTAGCACCGCAACTACGCACAAGCTCAACGCTTTGGAAGCAGCGTTCAATAAGGATGAAAGGAGATGCAACTATTCGGAGAGGCGAATTTCGGTTATCGTCTTACTCGTGCGCTCTCATGCATGCTTCAGTGCATGCGTGCATGTAGTCATCTACCACATCATCTCGTCAGCAGTATAGGGCTAAACTCACTCTTATGGCATCTGCCATTCATTCGCTCTAAATTTGATTGAGCACTGTCGCCACTGAAACCTCTCAAGAATTGTAAGCAAAGCTGTAACTTTGAGGACGTGCATTGATGGAAATGACCTACCTCATCCAAGGCTTCATCAGTACTGAAGGTGTCGAAGTCCACAACAGGATCCGTCAAGTCGATGCCGTTGTAAATGGATGAGGCACGCAGTTCATTCTCCTTGTACTTGGTGAACCACAGGTTCTGTCTGCATAGGTTCACAGAAGGCATTGATTCACACCTCATTAAGGCATTAAACACGATGTGCTAGTTGCTGAACTGCATGAGTCGCCTTGCTTAATAGCAAATCGTGCGAGTACATCAAAGGTGATATTAACAGCACACTTCTGCAATTTCAAGCACTGATTGTCTGGGATGACTAGAAGACCGAAGGAGGAAGAAGGAAGACGAGGATGGTATTGCTGGGGTTTGGTGTCGTGGGGTTTATCATGTGTGGAGGGCGTCAAAATATGCGGTGAGTGAATTGTGCAGTGGCGTCGTCGTGGGTCATTTGCAATGTAAATCATCCGCGAATTATGCACAAGACATGCCATAGAACACAAACAACCTCTGTTCTGCGCCGACAAATGATAAACAAGAAGTGAGGGCGTAAGCATTAAGGTGGATAAAGGAGCAGGAGAGGCTCAACTTAATTCGCTGCTCGGCACCGCTCTACACTATACTACACTGCACTTCCAGTTTTGAGGGAGAAATAAAGAGAGGAAAGTAGAGGAAGACACTGTCACATTTTCGTTGTTAATCCCGTCCTCTGCACCGCATTTATCATATCCCTCCAAGTAATGATTTTATGTATTCACGGCACCAGACATTTACATCATCATAGACGGAACGCTTGGCTATGAATGGAGACCAAGAAATGTAATTGGTCGGTGTTTTAATTCCAGAGACAAAGAGTTTAGAAAGCTGTGGCATTCACATTCATTTTCATAGGCATGAAGGCACATTTGGCTGCCTCACAATTCGTGTTGATCATCTGAACACACCCTTGTTTGGCACAGCCCACATTCCTAAACACTTTATTCCTTCTCCTCCCCATCCTCCTCCTGCAGCGAACAGAAACATGGGTATGCATGAGAGACTTTCTAAAGGGATGCAGATATTTATGGAGGCATTGCATTCAGGCTGTAACTTGGGCAGCTTAGGACAGTGTACCACAGCTTCTACATTAGCCCAGAGCTCATTCTGTCTACTTATCAATGTAAGTAGCAGCACTCTTAGTAATCCTTATACTATTTCCACTAATGTTTAGATCTACATGCGGGTGATGTTTCCCTGTCATTATTCAAAGATGACTATTTACCTGGCTTCGAATTTGAAGGCGTTTTCTTAGCAGTGGATGACAAAATGTAGCGATGACACAGTATTGAGCGCCTTCTCAGTAGACAATGAATTCGGAATGACCAGTGAAAGGTGATCATTGAGAGATAATATAATGCATTAAAACAATTGCAAAAATCATTTAGGCAAAAGTTAAGCACTTAGATTTACTTGCAAAACCCCTTCAACTCGGTTGATTAGAAGGTATTAATGCTCTGCTAAGTTGAAATGGGACCCGTTCTACCATTGCAGATACTTGAGTTAGCGCCAAACTTTTTATGCATGACGAACGTGAGAGTCCAACCCTTTTCTGTTTGGTGATTTATTGATAGGAATGAAGGCGTACCGGATCCAGGAGAACGAACGAGACGAATTCTGCGATACCATCGATGGTATTGGAGCAGTATTGATGATCTGCAGACACTGAGAGTTAGCTCTCCCTGTAGCACCAGCCAAACAGAGAGCTAGGCTGGTGGTTGGATCACCTTCTTGGAACTTTCCCTCATGCTCAGTCTGCAGTTTCGTCACTTTCATGCTCATACGGTCCAGTCCATCATTCTTCCCTTCTGAGTACACCTGTGTCAGCTCAACCTATTCGCAAAGAGTAAAAATAAGACATTAATTTCCTTACACACGGGGAGTTGAAACCTAACTTACAGTGTTGTTGACTCCTAGTGCGTCAATGAAGAAGAGGAAGTGGTGAGTATGGATGTTGAAACGCAGATCAAGTCTAGGAGACACGTATCCGAAAAGGTGCTCAGTAGAAATGGGTACATCAACGTGGATGTAACCTGAAGGAACCACGTAGCTGGCGTAAGCGCCACTTGGCGAAAAGATGTTTACAAAGGCATAGTGATAATTGAAGATGGCAGCCTGGGCCACCACATAGAGCGCCTTTTTCACCACCCCTGTTGCATAACCTGGGTCTGGTTGCGTTGGGTCCTCTCCATGCTGCTGAACATATCGACGCAATGCACCTTCATGCACTTCCGCAGCCGAAGCGTAAATGCAGATCCCATTGTGCACTGTCTTGGCGCCTGCAGACGGACTTACAATGATAGGGACAGCGAGGAAGACGGCGTCAGTTGGACAATCTATACCAGGCGACAGTTCTGATGTCAACGAACCAACATTGAACATGGATTCCAAAGAGGTGAGAGTACGCATGAAGGGTGTCTCCCCACCATAAATGGTCACGGTCTCATCTAGTCCAACCTCGTGCATCATTAATTGATGGTTGAAGTAGACATTGTAAAAACGGAGACCGGTTTCGTGTCGAACTGCAACATCAAACTGCCACGGTCCATAGGAAATATGCTTGTTCACAACCGTACCCTGGAAGGATGCAGTGGGAGTTCTTGAGGGTCGGGCACGTGGACAAAGACCACTTAGCAGTCTGGTATGACTGTCCGCAAATGGGTTTGTGGAGCTGATTTTGCGAACGAAGAGACTTGGCCACCTAGACTTGACTAACAAGAATTCCTCGATGTTCCCAAATCGGCGGCCCTGTACACTCAGTCCAATAACGCTCCAAAGGGACTGCTCGTCATCAGTGTGGTCGATCTGTGGATTATAAATAAAGTAGACCACGTGAGCTTTGCACCACTGCAGAGATATAGGGGCTATATCAGTCATGTGTGCTAGTGTATGCCACCTTTCACGCACCTATCCGTAAGATGCGTCAATACACCTTTGATCAGCCAGTAAGCACATTATGAAGAGGCTCAAATACTTGGTTATGCATTTACAAAGTAACCAATCTTGACTGGTAGGCATGATTTTCCTGCTTAAATGAGTTATTTAATGAAATATACAAAGTGAATGATGGATAAAGCTTTGGTGCTCATGGCATGGTCATATCCACTATTGCGTTGAGAAACTCTCGCTGTCCGAACGGCTGCATGAACGCCTAGCAACATGTCGTCATAACCAAGGTTCGAGCTGCTTCGAATTATGCAAGGTGAGAAGAGGGACAAATTCAGGTGGTATAGAAGGGAGGCGATGGTGGTTCTCCTTACTGGCGGCTGATCACTATAAGCCACCTACTAACCGGTAACGCATAAAAATGCCTCACGTGTACTTAGAGCATCCGATAAAAATTGAACTCACAAGATCTTAAAAATCAAATCACAATGCGGCTTATTCATTACGTTTTCTGCTAAATTCGTGCGATTCAACTCTCGCGATATGATTTCCTCGATGACAGAGCGATGCCTCACGCCACCTACATGTCGTGCAGAGCATACGACACATGACTCATCGAGCAAATATAATACTAGGTGAGCTTTTCGCATAACTGCGTTACCATTGCAATGGCTGCTTCAACTATTTCAGGTAAAACCCTTTGCAGAGTCTTCAGCTAATGGCATAAGGCCGGCCTGACAAGTACGCTAATGATTGGTCATGGATCTGTGGCATCTCAATTGAACTGTCATATCGCAATGAGAGCGCAGTAACATGATTTCAAACTGACCTCAATATGTATGTCAGTCGGATGCTGATTGTACGGTGGTACAAATCTGTTCAGTCGATACACCGAGACGCGTCTACTGGGCTTATGCGAAGTCACTCTGGGAGAGGCATACATGGCGAACAGACAAGAATGGAAGCTGGAAGGAGTCGTGCGTTGAACACTCCGCATGTCTGCTGATTCCACACAATCTGGGAGCCCGGACTGATCACTCTCTTTATACATGAACGTGGCACCGTAGTACATCCTCAGAAATTGACCGAACTCCCCACCGCATTTTTGATAAAGGAAGTGGTCCAGTGCTCTCAACTCAAGCTCATCCACAGGGCGTTTTAACGCGGGGATTCTTCGTGCTTCAGTAAGAGTTGCATCTATCAGTGTGGTGCCTACGAGGTACTCATGCACATACTCTGAACCGGGTGTGTAGATAGCAACCCTAGCAAGGCGTTTGAACTGTCCTCCTACACGTCTGTTCTTTGGCGGCACCTCCAGTGCAATGTAGAGCGCCCTGGTACGAGAATGCAATGGTATAGAGCTGGCATTAGCGCCACGGGGTAGGAAGAAGTAACCATCAATGTACTTTTTGCCGAGAAAAGTTGCAAGATTCGCAAAGGCATTGTGTATCTCATTGGAGCTCAATTCGTCGAAGGGTCCGCGTTCTGGAAGGTGGAGGTAGGAAGAGCAAGTGCAGATGACAATTGCGATCACTAACAGCGTAAGCATTTGAAGTATCTGAAAGCACATACAACGTTTTGTTAGCCTCTTCTAAATACACGGCTGTTACTTAACCCTATTACTCAGTCATTTGAGGGTTGACGGCGGCTGACAGCATATGATAGCGAGTTTAATCACATATTCTCTACCAACCTGAATAGGGGTTTTAAGTATGCTTTGCAATTATTAACAATTGCAGCTTGGAAAGGTGGTACAAAGGATTACACTAGCCACCAAAATGAGATCGCGTATGATACGCACTTAACACTCAACTAGGGCTTTATGATGCGGGATTAGGCAGTTGCACGGAAAACTGCAAAAGACTCTTTGGTCACTCTATGCTTCTGCAATGCTTACTGTTTGAGTGGAACTAATCTAAACACCTTCGAATTTTGTGTCTCTTTAGGCCGGATGGCCGTGCAGTCTCTAAAAATAACCTGGAATTGCTGAAGCCTAGCTGATTATTTCCCCAGTCTAAGTAATCATGTAATTAACTAGCTCAATTTTGCGGCCTACTTAGGCGCTTGCGTACTTACATCGTTAGCCGCTACCTTAACTGTCTACACTGCTTTTACTACATTTAGCTTATTCAGGCGCTCACATACGTAAGACATTATTTCTCTTATTAAAAGCTAGAAGGTCCCCTACCGTCCCAAATGTGAAAAAGCGACTTCTAAGTTACACAAAAAGGAGAATTGAGCATATCAATTCAGAGCATTTTGTTAAATATTGGCTCCGCAAAAGCATGAAAAATCGGTGACCCTCCACCTAACCAATTGTTTTGCAAAATGAGATATCTCTCAATCTAAGAGTTCAGCTGACCTCTTTGCAAGCACTTTAAAGTGGATACGGCATAGAAGTGTATTTAAAGACTTCGGCTCATGCAGAAAACATACCGTGTCAGAAATAGAAAAGTGGAAAGAGAGCTATCTTCTCCTGTCCAGGACCACCGACAGCTTTCACCTTCACACAGTCCAGAAATGCTAAGGCATACAATAAGACACTGTTCATATCTTACCATCGCTTTCCAACAACTGGGACATTGTGAGTTGCTACAAGCAGCCAATTATAGGTGTTGGATGAGCGACGCTTAGTGCGACCACTGCTTTGTTGCTGTACTGCATCTCTTCCCTCATACATTGCTCTATGAGATCGTCGCAATTGCCTTCTGAAATAACTCTTGATGTCGTTTGGACTGATGTGTGATTTCTGCGATCATTTGAAAAGGCACTTATCCTCATAATGTTGCCGTTTTCACAGACAGAAAAGTTTTCCTATCTTTCATCTTTATCATAAGGAGAAAGAATAGCAATGACCCCTTCTCCACGATCAGTGTCGTTGTATAGACTTTTACGCAAACAACGAACTAAAGAAAATTGAAAAAGACAGATGTAAACGTAAACCATGATTCCTTTGCGACACTTTGTAACTTGATGAAGATAGTCTCATTCCCTTCCCGTGCCATGCAGTGCGTTCGCAATCAAGGAAACGCCGACAACCACTGGCACGTGGGCACTTTGTGGTTCCACTTAGGCACGGAAACATAAAAAGAAGTCATTTATCTTAGACCACCAATGTCTTGCACAATGTTGAACAGGTGGGGATGATCAAATGATAAAGACCACATTTCACCCATATGCGTCCATGATAGCCAATGTGTGAATTTACCAGTAGGTTATCCTCACCTACCTTTCTAGACATGCAGTCACGCGTTTAGAATAATGCTATCAGAGTCTTCCGTCATCAAAAGCTAATTAGTCTTACTGTGGTATCAATTTCAGTGTTAGTGTAGGCGTGGCTTTTTTCCAATTGTAAAAATTCGGATGACGAATCGTCCCCATCTTTTGTCGGGTAAGTTAGGTGCAGTTGTGTAGGATTTTCGCCTTACTGCGAACCGTAAAGCAAAAACAATGTGCTTATTATGTCTTTTGAGGGGATAGAAAGAAAGGTCTAGCTTGAAAGCAGTTTGCGGTAAACTCAATTGGTGGCAAGAAAGGCCAATTTGAGCAGTTCGCTTTTAGTCTACAGCTAAAATCATGACTCTGCCTGTCAGAAAAAATCGGCTGATTGATGCTCAATGAATAAAGAAGTGTGGTATGATGATTTTGGGTGGATCTTTTTTAGGAAGCGAGTGATATCTAGAAAGGCAAAGGAGGAGGACACGGAAAAGAAGAGAAGAGGAAATGAAGTTTAGATCCGGCGGATAATGGGGTGAGGGAGCCGTAAAAGAAGCGAAGGCAAGTAGAGGAGAGCGCATCATTCACATCTTACAGCTTTCATGCTCTTAACTTCCATCTGGCCCTTATGCATTCGTCCATTTTGTACATTTGTCCCTTGTCCTTACACGTCAAAACTATTTTGCTCACTTGCTCCTTATTCATTCGTTCATGCACACGTTGATCTACGTGTATTTAGATGTAATTGTTGTTGACTGTATCACATAAGAAGGGATAGTTGTGGTGAAATCTGGGCATCTGGCTTTAAACGGATGTTGACTGAAGAATCTAAAGTTCAAATAAATTTATTTGTAATTGGCGTCGACTCTTCTAGGCTCACAAAGCTGCGTTTATGAACAACAATCTAGGAGCTTCAGTTGATAGAACTAGGATGAGGTATTAAGGGATGCAGTGCTTAACCGAGCCTTTGAAGCGGATTCCAAAAGTAGAGATTCCACACGATAGCAACTAAGGTGGAGACGGTTAAAATAAGCAAGGGACTCGAGAATGAAGAAGATCATCGAATTGGATCTACAAAGCGTAGGGCGTCAGTTGTACTCGCTAAACAAAGCTGTAAGTTAATAAAACTGCCTCATTTGACGAATATTTGATTTACGCTTTTAAGTTTTTAAGTATCTTTGCAGACATTCTTCATACATGCGTAACAGGTAACTGTTTTAGAGACTTCTGATGCACCAGTTAGTACCAACACAAATAAATCCAACCCCTTTTGCAGGAGAATGATTTCCATCCAGCTTCCGTCAGCCGCAGTAGGCAAGAATCAAAGCATGCGTGTAGAATCTCACCACGTAGATATTCTTCAAAAGAAGAAGGACGGCATTTTCATACGTATTTCACTTCACAACTCTTGTGAACCCGAGTGAAATTCTTAGACCATCATCGACACGTGGATCTGTACAGCAATCAAAACAGCATAAAGTAAACTGAGGATGCTTCCGCCCACACTGATAAGTAGACAGAATGAGCTCTGGGCTAATGTAGAAGCTGTGGTACACTGTCCTAAGCTGCCCAAGTTACAGCCTGAATGCAATGCCTCCATAAATATCTGCATCCCTTTAGAAAGTCTCTCATGCATACCCATGTTTCTGTTCGCTGCAGGAGGAGGATGGGGAGGAGAAGGAATAAAGTGTTTAGGAATGTGGGCTGTGCCAAACAAGGGTGTGTTCAGATGATCAACACGAATTGTGAGGCAGCCAAATGTGCCTTCATGCCTATGAAAATGAATGTGAATGCCACAGCTTTCTAAACTCTTTGTCTCTGGAATTAAAACACCGACCAATTACATTTCTTGGTCTCCATTCATAGCCAAGCGTTCCGTCTATGATGATGTAAATGTCTGGTGCCGTGAATACATAAAATCATTACTTGGAGGGATATGATAAATGCGGTGCAGAGGACGGGATTAACAACGAAAATGTGACAGTGTCTTCCTCTACTTTCCTCTCTTTATTTCTCCCTCAAAACTGGAAGTGCAGTGTAGTATAGTGTAGAGCGGTGCCGAGCAGCGAATTAAGTTGAGCCTCTCCTGCTCCTTTATCCACCTTAATGCTTACGCCCTCACTTCTTGTTTATCATTTGTCGGCGCAGAACAGAGGTTGTTTGTGTTCTATGGCATGTCTTGTGCATAATTCGCGGATGATTTACATTGCAAATGACCCACGACGACGCCACTGCACAATTCACTCACCGCATATTTTGACGCCCTCCACACATGATAAACCCCACGACACCAAACCCCAGCAATACCATCCTCGTCTTCCTTCTTCCTCCTTCGGTCTTCTAGTCATCCCAGACAATCAGTGCTTGAAATTGCAGAAGTGTGCTGTTAATATCACCTTTGATGTACTCGCACGATTTGCTATTAAGCAAGGCGACTCATGCAGTTCAGCAACTAGCACATCGTGTTTAATGCCTTAATGAGGTGTGAATCAATGCCTTCTGTGAACCTATGCAGACAGAACCTGTGGTTCACCAAGTACAAGGAGAATGAACTGCGTGCCTCATCCATTTACAACGGCATCGACTTGACGGATCCTGTTGTGGACTTCGACACCTTCAGTACTGATGAAGCCTTGGATGAGGTAGGTCATTTCCATCAATGCACGTCCTCAAAGTTACAGCTTTGCTTACAATTCTTGAGAGGTTTCAGTGGCGACAGTGCTCAATCAAATTTAGAGCGAATGAATGGCAGATGCCATAAGAGTGAGTTTAGCCCTATACTGCTGACGAGATGATGTGGTAGATGACTACATGCACGCATGCACTGAAGCATGCATGAGAGCGCACGAGTAAGACGATAACCGAAATTCGCCTCTCCGAATAGTTGCATCTCCTTTCATCCTTATTGAACGCTGCTTCCAAAGCGTTGAGCTTGTGCGTAGTTGCGGTGCTAATCAACCAGTTTGGTGGGGTCATATGCGATCTTATTTCCTTTTCTCTTGTGTTTGTTAACCCATAGGATGTGGTGATGTGGGTGAACGTGGGCTTCATTCACGTCCCATGGAATGAGGACATACCCCACACATCGAACAAGGGCAGTCAACTAGGCCTCATTCTGAGACCCCAGAACTTCTTCCCACAGGCTCCCGATGGTCCAACAAATGCGGGCTACGTCTTCACTACCGATGTAAGTGGGTGTCTTAGTCGAGAGCTGTAAAGATACCTATGCTGAGGTCGGTGGCAGAAGCTTTCATTTCAACTTGGATGCAATCAAACATGATGTCCAAAGCAGTGAGGCAATTAATGGAATCGTCATTGCAATCGAGAGGATAAGCTTGTGAATTCTTGTAGACATGAGTAGTTTGATGAGGTCAGGTCGAATGAATTGCAATAAATGGGATCAGCTAAACAAGTGCCTTAATGTTAAGGGAAAGAACGAGAGAATGTTGATTTTGCTAGATTTAGATCTACGCCTACTGAAGTAGACTCGTTCCACAAAAGCTCACTTCTTTTCTAATATCCATCATGTTGTTTACGATTGCCCTATAGAGGGAGGAGTGGATAAATGGCTACGTTGAATCTGCACACCCCGACTGTGAACCGGTCAACGCCTCGACTGTTGACTTGGCCAACTAAGGGAAAGATGCTTTCAATGATTGTGGACATCTACAGCGAAGTGTGACGCTTTTTCCTTTCATCACTACCGTCTAATGATTCAGCACATTGTGTATTTTGTGGGTTGCAGTCTTTATGTGCCCACTTTCCGGAATGAATTATGTGATGTAATGGAGTCAGTCTCCATCGTTTACTTACCAAGAATTTTGTCTCAGATTTGTGCTGGCAATTAGAGATATCGTCGAAAGAACCCAGAGGTGGTTGTGTGGCCTTGCCACACTGCAGCGTCAGTTGGGAAGGGGAAAATGAAAAAGGAATTCTTAGTGTATTCTTACAAAAGTGTTGTCTATTCAACGATCCGAATCACTATCGCATATCCTGAAATGGGGCAAGAGTGAACGGAGGCATTTGGTGAAGCTCAAAACTAATGCGTTTCGGAATGAGTGTGAAGGAATGGGATCTGGGAACTGTGCTTGTGGCCATAGGTGGTGGTGAGGATTAGGAAGGCATTCTTCCCTGGCTATAATTTAATTCAAAAATACTTTTTACTGAAGTGAATCTTTTGATACAAAAGATGAAGCGAGTCTAGTTATTACTAGACACTGACATGGAGCTTATCTCCTGATTTAAGGCAGCACGAGAGGAAAGCTTCGAGTTGATGATTTGGATAGCAGGGATGATTGGAGAGATAGAAAAGGAGATAGGGGAAAAGAGCAAGAAGAACAAAAATTTTGTTGTGATTACGCCTTAATAACCGGATGTAAGGCATTGTGCTCCACCTCGATTAGATTTGGACCTATTTAAGTACTGGGAATGGGGCATAGAAAGAATGACAGAGCCAAAGGCCAAAGATCAGCCCTAACTGCCAGGGTGATTCCAATGCTTATCCAGCCATCCACTTCTGTGTCCACAATTGCAACAAGTTTGCTCGTGTCCTCCCACCTAACCGAACGGCCACTTATTTGCTTATTTGGCTTAAGGCGTTCCTAAGAGCATTCAAGTATTACTGTTTAAAATAGCATCGTCCTCAGAAAGTACCAGAGATGATCAGTGTAATTGCTCTCAACTTTCAGAAATATACTATTTTGTGATGAACCTCAATTAATAGGTGAATGGTAAACAAAATATCAAAGTAGTTCTTTTAATTTCACCTCTGGCCTGCTCACAAGAGTTTTAGGCTGATTTAAAAAAAGAACTAAAAATGAATGAAGTAGGGATTGGACAAACGAGCAGTAAAATGCAACCGCTAATATTCGAATGTTAAATTTAAAATCAAGTATGGCCGACTGTCACATGTTTTGTACAGAGTCGCTACCGACCTACGCAAAATTTAACGGTAACACTTTGTTCTCCGTGGAACTAATGGTTTATATACATAGGGAAGTGATGGGTTTTATTACCCTAAAGGATCATGCCTTCCACAGGGAGCACAATATTTACCAGTCTGTCTTTTGAATTACCTTGTTCACACAAAATGCTAAATTCATGCAGTGTGTGTGCTTGGGTCTACGTATCTGCGAATTTCAACAATAACGCGAAAAGAATATCTATGCACGGATGCACTGGCTTTGCAAGTAAAATAGCAGTGATGATCAATTGTCACGGCTTCAAATTTCCATTTAAAAAGGTCTTCTAAAAGCTGGTGGTTCTGAACACCTTTAGCCGCAATCGGCTGCAGTGGATTGCCTAAATTTTGCTGCAAGTGAATATCAACACCTGTAACCCAAAGAACTTTTGCAACTTTACGAAACTTTGCTCAAATATACTCATCTCTTTGCACTCCGGTTCGCAAACTATATTTTGCTTGCATGTTTTAATTAGAATTTTCTTTACTTTCATTGTAGGGCATACCTTGAAAAAGGGAAGTAAACTTGTGTGCCTCAGAAAAGTAACGGCGAAGCATAATTGCCCTAAATCTGCAATGCGACAATCGTCTGCTAAAGGAACTGACACTAGCTCTTCGAGAGATTGCGATTCACACTGCCAAGAGTGACCAGCTGGACTTCGTAGCAGGTGATAATGATGGTGCAAAAACAACGCAGAATAAATTAACCCTCACTACCTAACTCAGGATGCATTAGCACTGTAAGCGTTCGGCATGAGTGTCATTTAAATCGTTTTCCTTTGAAATCCATTTCTAACAAAGCTATCCTTGACAAGAACTCTTGAAATTATTTCTCAAATAATGGGAATCTTTGCAATGATTGGCATAGTGTGGAATGTGTAATGCTAGGTGCGATGAGAGAAGGCAAATTAGAGTAATTTCATCCACAAGTGTGTAAGGAAACCAAAATAGTCGAAAAGATTGGAAACGGCTCTTAATGTGCACCACGAGCTCATTTAGCCCCTGCAACAAAAGGCATGTAACGTTCCTACACGGCAGAACTGATTGATATTGTAGGTTTGCGGATGTCAAGATCAACCGAAAGGAAAGGGCGCAAGCGACTAATATACTTAAAATGTTAAAGGGTGCTGTGTATTTAAGGATCGGATGTGTTAAGAGTCGACCCTTGAAAGTTTTTCCTCGCCATTTAGTCTGCATGTGCCAACTGTTCATTGTTCATTAACTTCGGGTAGTCAACGCCTACAAAAAACCGGAGGTTAATTTTCCGCCGTTGTATTTGCCTACTACAAAATCTAGTTCTCCATCTTTAGGCTGCGGTTTAACCCTCCTACCAATAGGAAGTAATTTAAAAAGTACAAATTAATGCATCAAACAACTACTGTCTCTAGCGATTCTAGTTCTACTCTTGGACATCCAAGCGAATTCGTGAATCTGTTTCTGTTATAACATGGGCCCAGCAATCAAATTGCAAAAACCGTAACAGAATCGCATAATCGAGATGCGGTGTAAATTTGAGTGCGATTTTCTCGCTTTGCCACGGTGGAATTTCAAACATTAATCGAACCAATCGTATACAGCGGTTGAATGCCGTAATGGAAGACCCATGCCGTTTTAGATCCAGCATGTAAGCATAGATTACTGACAGTCTTGTCGAAAATGGTCTCACGAACAATAAAATTTGATAGCTGAGATGCGTTTCTTCAATGCAAAAGTGAAACGCCAGTGCATCCGCTTAAGGAGATGGAGAGACTGTGGAGCTCTATCATTTGTGCATAACAACTTTACTTTACACGCTGATGTATGCCCCTGAAAACATGCAAATTTTGCTTTGGGGAAATGTTTTGGCCTTGAGACAAACCCACATTTCGCTATTCTCTTTTACGCCGCCACTTTATGTGCATAATGTTATAGACAGCATCCTTTGTTCTACATGACTATTACTGACAGCTAGATCACACAATCTACGCCGTTTATGATGTGATTCAAGGAAGGAGTAATAAGTCTTCACATTTATAGACATGGGTTGGTTGCAGTGGCTTGACTGAAGTAAGGAGATGTTGGTAATACCATGTCTATTTTTCTGTCATCTCGATACTGGCATCGGCTCACGCGCAGCCTATTGCCGGTGTCTGCAATCTGTAGACTTTCGTTCATTCTAAGGTAGCAAATTTTAATTTTCTCTTAGTAGTGCTAAGCTGAGCTTCGGTGGGTCAATATGCAATGGAGTTATTCTAATTTGCCCTATGACTAGTAGCTTCAAAGGCTTGGGAATTTTGACTGGATCATCAGGTACAATATGAAAGAAATGCTACCGTGCTTATGGTAGCGGACATTGATGTGCCTCTGTGTCTTTTTAATTCCGTTCAAATATAAGTAACACTGTTACCTCTTACTCCAACTCTCAGTTCCACATCCATTTGTTCGAAACATGAAGACTGCGTAAAAGATTACCACCAGACGGTTAATGCAACTTTGACCTCTACCCTAAATGCAAGAAGTGACAACTTTGACAACAATGCGATAAAAATACATCAAACATGGAGTTCTTCCACTTGTCCAGCTCCTTGCCGGATAAATTCGAAAAATGCAATTACTTTTGGTATTGAAGCAAGAAATGAGTTTATTTTTCTGGAGCATTTACCATTTACTATCTAAATTATCCCTTTTCATTCCACACAGCACTTTACAATACTGAGTGCACTTGACGTGATGCAACACTTTATTAGTTTTATTTAACAACTATAACACAATTACAACGTGAATTTGCTAAATTGTATTTCTTCCAAACTTTATTTATCTCCCTAAATGCTTGATTTGAGTAGAATGGTGTGGAGCGGAACTTGGAGATCCACAGGCACAAGCCACCGTCTACAATGCTCACTTGTAAACTAATTAAGTCAATGAGACATAGAAGAATTAGTGAGTGTGCAAACATAATTTTAATGAGGATCATTTGCCTAGGCAAATGATTGATCCACTTGTTTTGTGTTCTTACCCTTCGTTTAGGTGCGCACTGACGAATCGCACAATTCTCGTCACCCAAAGATGTGACCAACTGCAGCCACCTTCAATCCATTCCCGCTAATGTTTGCATTTTGGCAGAGAAGTTATACACATCATGGTAAAGCATAAACATGCAAACGAAAGTAGCAGCGTCAACACCAACCACGGCCACAGGTCTCCCCTATTCCGACCATGATGAAGGATTTCGTCGACTATATCCATAGCCAATTCACACTAAGGCTATGCGAAAAAATTGCAAAATCAGAGAATCTTTGGCACTTCAATGTATCATAGATGTAGTCGGAAATAAGCCTCAGAATCAGCTAATTTTTTACATGCAGCAAAATAAACCGTGTTTTCGAAATGTTTTTTACGCTTTGCGGAACTGTTTAAGAATTACTTCCAGGTTCAGTTTTGGTTCAAATACACATCACCTCATTTTCAAATTGATGGTTGGAACCGTAGCAAGACATAAAGCAAACGCCATGTGTGTAATTAAAAGTAGTCTCCTACGAGCAAATGACTTTTGTAAATGGTGTTTCCAAGGTCAAAACTATGTTATATGGGGGTTGCAGCAAGCAAACCAAAGGATATTACCTTATCGTTAAATTGATTCAATTAGCCGCATCCTTTTAGCACCATCTCGCTGATTGAATTTGACGATGGCATGAGGTGCGGGGCGTAATCTGCTAAGGCACGGTACATTTGTAAGCTCTTTTAAAAATATTTAAGTAATTGTTTAAAAAAGCTGCAGGGGCGTCGCGATGGCCGAGTGGTTAAGGCGATGGACTTGAAATCCATTGGGGGATCCCCGCGCAGGTTCGAATCCTGCTCGCGACGGGCGTTCCTTTACCCACTTCCATTGAGTGATCTCGACTCTGCGTCCCTGTCGTGCTTCAATCATCAATGCCGAGATTAACTGAAATTTCCGAATTTGTTCGGTTGTGCAGCAAATCATTCACGAATTGGTGTCGGATCCACCTCTTTAGTGGGTTGTCTATTATGCATCCTAATTCCAATTCAGAGGTTATCATGGTGAAATGGTTTAGGTTAGATAATTGGGAAGGAACTAAGGCTTCCGGTGTTAAAAGCGTCGATTGGCGCGATGGGGCGTGAAGCATGTTATGGCTGAAACAGCCTCGTTAAATGTTTATTCGGAACAATTCGAATGCCGAATCGACACCCGGCTGAAATCTTGCTAGCACACCTCAACTTCCAGTCCGATTCAACCCTCCCTCAGCAATCCAGTTTCAAGCATCTAACATACATTTGCATTAAGTAATGCGTGGAATCATCGTAAGCTCTAACGACATTGGATATCTGAGACCAGTACAAGTGGAAATAAGTTACAAAGCCACAGGTGCAAATCAGCTATAGAGTTAGCTATGTCGCGATGAGATTGCCTCGGTCTCTACTCCTGTAAACTGCTCTCCCTTCCATTCAACACTTTTACCTCCTCTGCCAAACTCCTATTCACTGCATCTACACTGCACCGCTTGGCCAGTTGGTCATGCGCCAGCATCTTGTCACCATACATCCGTCATTGAACCCTTGGCCAGTACATGTATCTCACTTCCGCAGCACCTGCTCAGACAATTTGTATTTGAAAGGTTCTAATTTCAGGCTGAAAATGTCTGTGCTCATGAGACCTTCCCACAGTCGTGATATATTAAATATCTGCTAACTTGTAGTCATTGTGACTGATTTCGCCCTTTTTAAGACGGAATGAAAGGCCATGGAATTGCGCCTAATCACGGCTAGTGCCATGCTGATGCGTCAATCGAAAGCGGATTCGCAGCCGCATTTGCTGCGGAATACTTGCTATTGACAACAAAAGAGTAGTATGAAGCAGATAAACAAAGTGATGGATGTCTTTCGAGTCGGCATCAAGAGACTTTGATAAAGAGCACCAATTACAAGTAAATAATGCTTTTTGTAGTTAAAGGATGTGGTGTAAAACGACAGACCAGAATTAACAGTCTTTGCCTGGTGAATGAAGTACAAATATTCTAAGAATAAAATAACTATTGTGTAGAATTCATATTCTTGTGTAATTTAGATTTGAATACGCATAGGTTGCCTATCCTTCCTTATGACATTTACAACTTCAAATACAAAAATTGATGTGTCATTTATGCCTCGAGCTGACAATCTGACATACTTGGCAGCCCTTTTAGGATTTACTGCCTGCTGAAGGGACAAATGTTGTCAATAAATGACGGTGAACTCATTTTTGATTTATTACGAAACGTTTAACATTATGTCCCGACTTCCTTGCCATCATTTTCTCACTGTAGAAAACGTCTTACATCAAGCTTGAAACCTAATTATATTTAAGCGATCTAGTTTTCATAAATTCCAGCTATTCACACCCTCACACTTTTTCGTCGTGTGAGATTTAACCGTAAAATAAGATGTAAAATAATTTATTTTGTAGGTTTCATATAAAGAACAGATAAATACTCCGTTTTGATCTAAAAAGAAAGGTTCGCTCTCCGTAGTGAGCGTTGCCACTCATGAAACGTGCTGTCTTCTGTTAGCCATGACTTACTCCTTCCCTTCCACAGACGCTTTCACGTTTATGCGTCAGCAAGGTCTACGCAATTTCTTCACCAATCCGAACCCAGCGATTGTAATGCCTTGAAGGTAGTGTAACTGACAACATGGATTTATGAGAGACAATTAGAATGTGCTTCTATATCCACCAGGGAACAGTAACTATTGGCGGGTAATCTCCGTTGCCTGACTGAGCACCTTCTTACATCGTTAAAAATGGTGCCATTTTCGCTTCACAAAACTGGTTAACAAATAGTTGAATCACAGTCGACAGTAAAGATGGCAAATCTAGACCATAATGCTTTTAAAGGTAATGCAGCCCATCTCGCAATGCGTTAATTGGGATTCACATAAAGCCGTCAACAGTAATGGAAGCCCAGTGGTTAATTGAAGACGATGCGATCAGATCGCCAACTAAAAGTGGTAGAAATGGCCAATTTTGTAGGAACGAGGAAGTGAACAATCCTTAAATACTCGCAACAGCTTATTCCAAGCGGTGCTAGACACAAGTGACTCTTGCCATACAACTAAAATCAGGCCACGTGACACAGTAATTTGAATTATTATGCGTCTTTCATGGAACATAAATCGGCTACGGCGATGAAAGCTTTAACGTACCGCTGTCTCCCAACTGAATCAACTGCCAATTCTGACTCAATATTTGGCGTGCATTGAGCCCTACCTTCCTTCATTGCATTAAATGTCGCATTCAATTATAATTGGTACTCGATCAGGGCGTCTTAGGATGCTACTTCTTAAGAACTTCTTTGGGGAAAAAATTGAGAAATTTAGTAACAAGGTCACTGCTCTTCCTACCGATTGACACTTCCTTTCCTTACTGCTTAATGGCTTCTCTCCTCTTTTATTCCTCTTCCGTCTTTGTGATGAGACTGAGGAAACAACTGTAAGGGAATCTAGTGAGGGAGCAGGTATTTGAAAATCTTATCAAGTTTCTGAAAACATATGTCTGTAACCGTATGATCACAGAATTTTCTGTAAAATCATTCTTGCACAATCTGTAGACACAAGCACGTCACTTTACTCTTAGTGCCCTTTGCTGCCAGTCTGCCAGTCTACTATTCCAGCAGCGACTGCCAGTTGTTGAAGAAACATTTTGTTTTGATAGTGGTGATGTAACGATCGCAGATATGATACAAATCATTTAGTCAATCCTGATCAAATTCAATGCAAGCATTCCTCACCGCAAAATGTATTTTGAGCAAATGCAAATTTAATCACATTGCAATGATCGAATTGTCATAGCATTCAGCAATTTATGGGCTTACTTGCTCTTTTCCAAATGGCGTCTGATGATAGAAGAAGATATGCAATCACTTTTTCCTGGCTTTACATTTTCCATGTTTGTGCGCCAACATGAAAATATGACCAAGGACGTGTAAATGCCCGCTTAGAAGGGGTTTTTATCTGCAGTTGGGGATAGCAATTATCGGCGGAGGAATGGCCATCACCCGAGTGAACGATTTCCAACTTTATATAATTATTCTGCATTGTTATGCAAGGAATTTGGGTAACAAATTGTTAAAACCATATACGGCACTGGCAGAGGAATTAACAGTCGATCTCACCAGGTATCAATTGCGGTTCCACGTGAGCAGAATACAAAACAGTCACAAGTAGTTGATAATATTAGTTGGATTTTAGGGTTGCGATTTCGTTGCAGATTGACAAATCTTAGAGGTGACTCATTCATTGCGGCTGACGAATTATGGCAATCCTTGCATGTCCGCAATAGCTCACTCCTGGTTTAGGTGGGGTTGAAGACGAGCAGCCGATGTAAGGCTACAAATCCTTTAGCAAAACTTCTTATTTGGCTCGTATGTCCTTGACGCACCCAGTAGTCCATTTTCGGTGCATGTAAAAGGGCTCTGAGGAAAGACCTTCAGGAACAATTAACTCCTCAGAAGTGCAAGAACTGTAAATTATCAACGCGATTGCTCTCATCTTCATTCAACAACCTTCTGGCATTCTTTAGTCACATGTGCTGTTAACTAGCAGTATTTGAAAAAAAGGATAATGCGGGAAGAACGAACATGAAGTACGGCAAAAGTTACATTTTGTATGTCTAATAGTACATAGCGGAGTATTATGAATTTGATTTCAAGCTATTGCCAACAATCACTTTGATTAACTAGCACGTCGCATTTACACAAAGCTGAGTAGCATCAGTGGAAGGTTTGAAATTTAGATGGAATCCCTTAATCACATAATTTATAACCGGCGGTCATTGTTAACACATCCTACGATGCTGATCCACAAAACATCTATCATTTTAATATGTTGTCTTATGCTGCTCGTTCCTCGGCATTAGAAAGTAATTCGAGTAGCATGGTAATGTGGCAAGTGGCAAGGCATGCAAAAGAGCTACAAATTCAACAGCAGGTGCGACTGCGAATTTGCCTTCCATCGGCGCATCGGCATGACATTGGCTGTGATCAACCACAATGCCTTGGCAATTCATTCAACCTCCAAATAACTTGGAAGCAGTTTGGATAATTACCACACAGAGGACAATGCCTTCAGTTTATCATCGTCGTCTTTGACTTCTACAAAGAGTTTCTCAAAGTGCAGTAAAATCAGTTTTAAATTAAAATAATTTTAACCATAAGCTGTTGAAAATGATTGAGCTAAGGGGGATCCGTAAATGATATGAGATTAACGTCTTACGGCATCGGCGTGTGGTGATGAGATCCTGATGCATCTTCCTGTACCTTTGCAGTGTATGGCAAAATGTGAGTAAAAGTAGTTTGCCTCCGGAGGGAAGTATTATATAGCAGGGCGGATACTTCAGGCGAGATTGGACTGAGACATTCTCTGAGACGTAGCCAACCCCTAGACCCACATGTGCGGGCTACGTCTCAGGCGCACTTTTGCCTGTATTGACCTCGGCATTTCAACGCCTTTGGAGCTTCCGACAGTAGTAAGCGGCACCTACAGTGAGTGCGTGTTTGTATGCTTGCAAAGTATGATCTGTCGCCGGTTCGGCAGTTGGGCTGCTGTTCGGTAACAAATGTTAGAAAGTTTCCGTTAACAAGAACCGTCTTTTCCGCTAACCTGCATTTTTTGTCTCCTTAAGATAACTTCTTTCCGTCCACTTTCTACCTTCCGTCACTTCTCCATCCTCTGCTACATCAACATTGTGACAGTCACGATGCATGATGACCTGTGCAATAAAGAGATGGGGTCGTGTGTGAATTACCGTATGCGTTAAGTGAGTATAAGGCTACCTTTTCTGCGTTCAGACATAGATTTATTTGCATACAAATTTGGGTCCACAACCAGCTGGAGGAGTAGCTGCGAGCTGATAGCAGAACATTCATGAGCTAAGCAGTGCATTGCAAAGTGTGAGAAAGGAAGTATGCCTAAGGTGACAGATGTTTTGGATGGTAAAAGATGGTTATTGAAAGGAGAAACTGAAGCATTCTTATAGTGACCTAGTCAATCTATTGGTCAAGAGCGCAAACGCATTCGCATGCTCGCTTCTGAAATGAGCGGTTCAGCATGATAAGAACCTACAGTAAGTACATGCATTTGTGTGATTTGATTGATATTGAATTGATAAGAGAGGCCGACCTCGAGCTTGAAGTTGATTTTTTACTTGCAGAATTGTTGTTACGCGTTGGTGCATGAGTTAGTCTATTTTGTAGTAAAAAAGATGCGAGTTCCAATGACCTACAACGTTGCCTCCTTGAGCTTGCTTCCCCTTTCTACCTTCAATCCTGCACCACTTCAATACTGGCTGTTACACCAAAGCTGCATCTCCAATGCCCTTCAGTATGCATTTACAATGCTTGATGGGCTGTAAAATAAAGAGCTAGAGTCACATTCACATTGTAAAAAGTGAGGATGCTCTTCACTTCCCCCATATATGCATTCGCTGGCCACTACAGTATGCTCTTTGGTATTGGCTTCACTGCTTGTGCATCGGCATGAGCCTTGTCACATCGTATACCATCCACCTTCCGCTTTTTAACCATGTACTGAGATAGGCAGGCACTTGAGTCTTTACAGCTTGTGCTTCCACACGGAAGCATGCTCCTTAGCCCATGTCTGTCTGCTCGATTGGACATCCTCTTTGATATGCAACTTGCCAGTTGATGGTGTGGAAAATCCTCAGGATGGGTTGGAAGCGAATCTGACAAGTTAAAGCTCGGAGTCAGCATGCCACTGGGCTACAATCGAGAACTACCGCATTGTCACAATCGGTTATCGTCATATTGAACAGCTTCATTAATGGAGTGCAATCGCGGGATTGTGGGTCATCTTAGTTCAATCAAATGACAGTTGCTACTGGCACCGCTTTGCACCGTGGAAAAGATACTGTCACATAATTATTGCAAAATAAGTGTTTAAAGGACAACTATAATGTGTTCCCTCACCAAATTGGTGGCAGACATACAGTTATTCACGAACTATTAACTGTCGGATAAACTGCACACGAGTCCATCCATTGCGTTTCATTGTACCCTGATAATTCTGCTCAAAATTTATGTAAACGCACAAAAGTTGGCATATGACAATATATCTTCCTTCATCGACGAGCCATCTAGGCATGGTCAGATGTACCTTCTGTAAGGCAACTCAGAAATTGCAGCCTCAGCTCTAACCAACATACTGGGAACTGGCTTCTGTTGACCAAATGCTATTGACATCGAGATTTGCTGGGGTTATGCAGCTTGCCATCATACCTGAAAGACTGGCCATTCGCATGGTATGAGACCAGTTGTTTGTCAGGGTAATGACAGTGACATGGCAAATTTGATTGGTTCATTCCCCGCTGGTCATAAATGTAAGTCAGTCAGCCTGCGGATGCTTTAATGGCCCTGGCACCTCATCACTGAAACACTAAACTGGCGTACTCGCGAGTGACCTTACCACAATTAGGTTGTTATTTTGTCATGTAGTGGGCTCAGGGGACACAATCGAGAATGGCTCACCACGATCTTCTAAAAGTAATTAATGCACTGTCATAGTCAGCAAAAAAGACGAATTTATGGACGTAAATATGGGTTCAGATTAGTTTGCACGCAAGTTAGGCAGTTGCACCTACCTTGGCTTTTCATTAATATGCTGCAGATCTCTTTAGCTTGCCACGATTATACTTGCTACCTTCATTTAAATTCTTTGGACTAGCAGAGAGTGAAAAGACACCTAATTGCTCATAAATAATATGAATTAAAGTAAACGATCAAAGGGAATAATGATAAGCCAATTCGCTTTGATGATCTGTAACAAGATTTGAAAATAGTTGACCAGCCACATTGCTCTACATCGCAAGTAAACGATACTAAACAAGCTTCAAAAACAACCAGCAGTAAACGGTTTGAAGCAGACTACCGACATTTCCCTTTCACATGGATTGGAATGCGTTTGACTTGCTTAAAAAGATCTTGGTGATGGAATGAAAAGATTACTAATCCTGTGCCATTTGTGCAGAAGAATGCGTTTTATTTTGAAATGGACGAGTCAGGAGAAGACAACTAAACAATTGTTGGACAATACTTAAGTCCGCCGTAGTGATATTAACAGAATAAATAATTTAAGAAGCAGTACATGTAGTTAGCTAACAAAATTGCTCAAAGTATAGCATAATCTTCTTAAGGTGTTTATGTAATGCTTAGGCCAGAGGCTAGGGAGTAATTTTAATCTGGTTTGGGATAAATGTAGTCGCTTTCCAAAGCCCGAGAGGTCCTCGTCCTGGATACTTCGACCCAGCTACCCCTTATTTTGCTTCTACTTATAATAAAGTGTCTAGAAGCAACCAACCTCCTCATTAGTAAGGGTGGAAGAAGGAGAGTAGAGGAAAGTAAAGAATCGTCTACAGTTTATTTCTCGAATTCATGAATGACATCTTATTTATGTTTAACTACACTTTGTCAGATGAGAACCACACAGTCGAGGGCATCAGTGTCGGACTTTACGAAGGGATTAAAAGTTCTCTACAGGGTTAAATGTGAGTTTGCAACAATGACCATAAAAGAATGCGGAGGCGTTTGCATAGCACACATGTTTACTTTGGGTGAGTTGGCAATAATTGGCGAGTCATTTTGATGTTGGCATGAGCCCACGCATAGCGTAGCGCCAACACCTGCGGAACTGAAGACCTCCGTTTATTATAAGGTGCAGAAATATGTAAGAATTGAGAGTATTTATTTTGCTTTGGTTCTTACAAAAGAGAAGCGCCGTCTTCATGTCCCATCAATGAGTGGACGATGGACAGACGTAAAGCCAGTCGCATTTTCTTGCCAACTAAGGCGAGGACTCAAAATTCTTCGAAACAAATCAGGATGCTCGTGATGAAAGAATGTGTGTTTTGCAATTAGGATTTGTATTTATAAGAAAAAATTTAACATCACTGATGGCTGATTAAGCACACCGTTATACGAATGTGCATTTGTAAGGAAAGAGAAGTGATGGTACAAAAGGGTATACAATGGCAGAAAAGTCTTGACATTTCTAATGTGCCTCATCAAAACGAACTGTTACGACTTGATTTGTTCAGCTCTTCTACCATGCAAAGCCGATTTTGGACACAAAATCTACAAACTACTTTGCGATGGTCTCTTTACAACATTTGGGGAGGCAGGGATCTCGAAACCAACGCATAACATTAGTAACGAAGCCGAGTCCACACGGAGTGCAATGCGCTGAAGACGCGATCTTTCCCCACAAATTTATATTCATTCTTTAAAAGTCAGCCAGATCTCTCCATCATAAGAATGACTTTTTGTTCCATCATGCTGCGGTACCGCCATGTCTGAGGCTCTTCTATGTAAATAACGCATTTCTCTGATATTCGTATCAGACATTGAAGCGGCCTCCTTCCTCTCCTTCAGATTTAGCTTCTGATTAGAGGACATGATGAAAAGAGTCTGTTTCAATTAATATCTTCATCGATATCCCAGAACAGTTGTTTTCCTTTTTTGAGTTGTTATGGGACGAAAAGCCATGTCAACGAATACTTCTCAAGGAAATCACGCAGATAAAAGGACTGTACATTGAGAGGTGCACGTAGGAGCGCCTAATGACATTTTTTTGAGGATAATATATAGAATGCATTGACTTTGACCGACATTCCTACACTTTTTCACTCTTTGCTAATAGGCAAATTAATACTGTGCAGAGATTTGATATTTTGTTTGAATTTTATGCATAGCCACGTGAACGACTCACGTTCTTTAAGCTCTTCTGTAGTTTGGCAGGTAACATGTTCTCCCATACTCCACTCCTCGCCCTCAATCCGTCTTATTTCAGGTTTTCGGATCACCCGAAATAATTATACGTCGGCTCAGTCATTCTAAGCCGTGAGAACCCTCTTCAGTTGACGCACACAAGCATTATAAAAATGCGTTAGCAAAGTCACAAAATAGATGTGAAAGCATTTTGAGCAGTCTTTATAAAGTCGTTGCTCCTAAGCCACATTTGGATAGAGCAATGTTTAATTTGTTATTCCTTTTATCGTCTGGCACTCATTTCGCGCTTATTGTGTGCGGTTCGCTTTAGAAAGCTGGAATGAGTAGTCAGATCTTGGTGATGGGTTGCAAAATACACTAATCCTGAGTCATTTATGCAGAAGGATACAGCTTCCTTACTATGAGTAAGTTGGCGGGAAACGATTAAATAAGTCATTTTGCAATACATTAGCTCGCTATGGTGATAGTATGAGGGAAATTAGGGTGAATAGCAGTACTGTCAGCAGACATATCTCAGACTATTCAGAGCTCACTTAACAAATAATGACTTAATGATTCTAATCACCTCTTTTAAATGTTTATTTCTCCAATTCATGGCAAACCTTGTAATCTTGGTTGGCTACAAGTAGTCAAATAAGAATCACACAATCAAGAACATCAGAATTAGACTTCAAAGGGGAAATAAAAGTTCTTAAAGAGGTCATATTTGAGTTTGTTGCAATACCTGAAAGGAGAATAAGGAGGCGTTCGTACACCATATTTATTTGTTTAAGTGAGGAGGCGTTTAGGATCGAGTCATCTTGATGTTGACACAAGCCCACGCACAGCGAAACACCAACGCTTGTGAAAATGGAGCCTTTTGTTTACTTTACGACATGCATTCCTTATCGTTTTCAAGTTGCGGTTCCGCTGAATGGATCTGCAGTTAACTTGTTCTAATTTATTTTGGTCGGGTGGATTGATGCTCTAAAAAGCCGTGACCACTTCATAAGGTCCATGAGCAAGGTCATGGGAGAAATCTCTCGCATGCTTAAATGATAAAATGCCAAGGTGCTTGAACTCGCATAGGAAGAGCAGGGATGCCGTTATCGGGAAACTCTACGGGGCCACCAGATCATCACAAATGACCTGAGTGTCAAGGAAACGCCTTCTAGATAAACAAGACTAACTTGTCGTGTGCGGTGCGTGCACTGCCAACGGACAAACAAAAGTATGCAAATCCTAGTTGTAGAACGGGTAGTTCTGTTGAAGTGCATTATGGAACTAAGGTAGAGTTTGATTTGCCAGGAATGTCTAGGCCCTGAATTAAATCTAAATTTGAATTCTTAACGCTTCGTCAATTGCCATCGAGTAGGCCCCGTGCAATTTCATGTCGTCCCTTAATGTGCGCGATCTTCTCGACGTGTCACACACACCACTTTTCTGCCTCCTCTTAACAAATATGTTTCTTTAGCACATTATTAGTGTAATTGAGGTGCATTTTGGTGAGATTCTGCAATAACAATCTTTGTCGCTTTCAGACAGATGCGAAGTAATGTGTTGAGCTATGAATTACTTGACTTACAGAATTCCCATCATGCATCAGAAGTCCTTTCGAGGTGGCCGAATAAATGTTGGTGTTAAGTAGCAATGCAATACTAGCTGCTCTATGAGGTTGAAAGATTGTTAATAAGGTGTGTAAGAAGTTTTGGAATAAATAATTGCCTATTCTTCTAGCCGTCTTGCCTTTTTGTGTCGATGACTTATTTTATTTGTGCTTTGCTTCATCAGCATCACCAAAACAAGGCACTAGTGGGCCATTTTACATTTGAAGACATCTAAATTAATATGCACTTTTCTCACGTGGTGTAATCCATCACCGCGCTGTTAGGATAATCATCCTTATTGCGTCTATGAAGGCTGCGTGGAAAAGCAGATCTTGATTATTACATGATTTGCAAAGCTCTGTATCCAAAAAAGCTACCTACCTACTTTGCACTGTTTAAATATCACAATTAGTTATATTATTTGGACTTGTGCTAACGCGTCGCAACAGGCAAGTTAGTGAAGCGGCCCTGAATTTAAAATGTGCTAAGCAGGAATACCCCCACTGAAATGCTTTAGGAAGCGTAAATTTGTCAAATGAAAGTAGATGAAGGGAATGCGCTTTCGCAACAATCGACGAGGTAATAGACGGCACGTATGTCATGCCCACTTTACATCCTTACTAACGTTTGCAATATAATAGTCGCGTTAAGCAACTTTTGGATGCAAAGCCTCCAAGCATTTACTTCAACCATGTATTTCGCACTTGCGTCTTCATCAGCTAAAAACTCAGCCTAACATTCCTTGTAGCGTCGTCCATTTCATCGCGCTTAAAACTAAGGAATCGTAAGTTTACGCTACTTGATGAAATAAAATACAGAAACCATTCATTATTCATCAAAATATGCAAATTTTCCATCATAGTATGCACCAAACTCAAATGCACACAATGAATTTCATTGGATGCGTCAACAGCCACCATGCGAGATAGGCAAGTAAGGAAGCAGTAGGCGAACAAGTGGAGCTGATTCCGCATCGTAAACATTTTGGCTTGGCTTTGAAAACTTAAAAAGCAAATGATTTGGCCAAGGCAACTTAGCTGGGTAATTGCATGAGGGTTCCTCCACTTAGACTATCTTGTCAAGCGCGGCAGAATAAGAGCTAGCAAAGGCACTTATAGATGTGTGAACATTCGGTTCTAGTGCTATCGATGAGGACACCCAGTGGAAATTAATTGAACAATCTTTTACCAAGAGGTGCAGCCCATTGTATAAAACATCGCCTTGGAGAGCAAATAAATACAAACTCGGTCGAACCGGCCTCTCTGAGTCCCAAATTCAAAAATAACTCGTTCACCATGGTTTTATATAGCTTAGGCACTTTGAGGTTTCTTCTACCACTCAAGTATTACTGTGAGATTCCGGTCCGATCGCAGCAGTTACCACACGCATTTCATGTATTGTGTTGTCTTGTATGGCCTCATTTTATTGCTACTGATGTCTACTTCACCTTCTATCGACAGGTTGCGTGTGGAACGATTTTAGGCAGGAGCAATAAGACCTAAAACACCACCATGATAAATCTCATCGAGCTAAAATGAGTACGACAAAAACCTTTATTGCGTTTGATTCCGCGTTATCAAAATAGCTATAAAAATAGACTATTTTTAGGAACACATAATAAAACCACTTCCTTCTAAATTGCAACGCATTAACGTTCTAAGCTCTAAAAATATTGCCATGCCTCCCCACCTTAATAAAGCAGGCATAGCAAATCCTGATACGGACAAACTCTTTGTTGAAGTTAAGCTGATCCCACATTGAGGCATTCAAAGATTGTTCCTCATCTTCAAACGCAACTTGTGTCTCCTGGTTCTGCAGCCGCTTTCACCAATGCCGCAAACTTGTGGTTACGTTGAGCACTTCTGTTAAAATGAAAGTTAGTACGCAAGGTAGTGACATGAGTGTGGTGGACCTGGAAATGTTTACCATGACTTAGTTGCCGAATTTGTGCAGAGACAGACGCGTCCAAATTTGGAGGCTACCTGCTTTAGAGATAGTGCCGTAAATCAAACAGTAGGTACTGGTGTGTAAGAATGCCTAGCAGACGCATTGACAGCACTAAGAACCTCACAAGAACCCACAATAGAGTTTCGAGGCATGAGTGCTATCCTGACAGAAGGTGAGATAGACAATTCGCTCGACAAACGTACATGGAATTTTTTTATGGCATTAAGCAAGATACGGAACAGCCAGTGCCTTTCCAAGTCTAAACTCCAACCTGTGCCTAAGTACCAAGCCGCTTTGAAAAAAACGCTACTTTTATTGAATTGTACGTGCATTATTAGCTACAATCACTTGAATCTATTCAACCTTTTCGTCTGCCATTCCTATCAACTACGTACAGAATTACCCCCACACCACATCTATTAGGGACTTTTGCTGACCTATTCCCAGCCGGGCTGCATACGATTTACAAAAGGTGGATGAATTTGTTACATGAGAGAAAATTGACTCCCTCTGGTTCATCACCACTGCTAAAGCTTTGTATGGGGTTCGCATTCTTCATTCAAGGACATCTAAATGCAACCAGGAACGCACGCCAGTAACTATGCCCTCGAAAATGGAGTTCAAACAAAACTGTCCAAATCTACTCGTTCATATCGCTACAAAAATAGTAAACAGACGTGCATTACTATTGGTCGAAATTCTTACAAGCTTATTCGCTCAAAATCACAGGATTTAAATGCGCATGAGTTAAAGAATTTGCAAACGCTCTGTGATTGGGAAGCCGAGTCTGAATGGGGCGCACAAGTAATAAATTTGATAAAGCCTTGAATAAATGTGCTGATATAATCGATAGAATTGAAACAACTTCAATTTTTCTAAGAAGGAAGTGGAGTTCGTCTATCGTTTTTAAAAATATGCTTAGCAGCTAAGAGGCCCGTTAATAGCCAGCCAATGATACTGAAGTCAACGCGTCTATATATGACAGCGAAAACAGTGTTCTACACCGACACCCACAGGCGCTAACAAAATTTGGTTTCGCTTTCACAAAAGGATTTCAAAAGGTATCTTAATCATGACCTACATAAAGATTGTATTACAATTATTTGCAGAATTTGGTTTCAAAGCTTAATTTGTGGAAGGAGGTATGTTCACAATTTCGGTTGTCAGGCATACTTTAAGGAAAGATTCATTTTCATAACTTTGTTTAAAGCTTTAAGAGCAGAAAATACTGAGTTACAAACGCAAGATCTGCCAGTTTCTTGATTGATAAGCTTACATTTCTTGCTGTGGCTTCTGCAGGAAGGCGGGCGGACTTTAACGCAACCAAACAATGGACAGCTGGACTTCACAGTGGGCGACGCCAACAATGCAAAATTACACTCCAGTGTATGATGAAACCGAATATCCCGAGTTGATGCATGTAGACTTCGATGATTAATTGGAAGTCAACGACTTTACGGCTCTCGCACATGGCGCAAGTTGAACGTCGCGGGTTCGGCTGCTTTTACACATTCCCATCTTCATATCAATGACACCTTTCGGTATTGCAAAATATATTTTTGCTTACATCCTTTCTTTTTGACCGATTTTGGCATCCGCGAACACAGAGTGTTCATTGAGGGATTATTCCAAACTTTCCTCGACTATTAAAGCTTTACTATGCACTTGTGAATAAATGTGTTGGATTTCGTCTCTCTTCTTCCCTACCTAAGAGGCGGACTATGACTAACTTCTGCAAGCTTCAACGGTACTTCTTATACCACATTTTGCTAATTGCTGCTTATGTATCCCATTGCATTATGTGTCAAGAGAAAACAAATGAAAGGTAAATGCATTTTATTTTTGGCGTCGTTGCCTTTTCAGATGCAGGGCTTTGTAAGATATGTAGAAACCTAGATCTGCGAAAAGTGCTCATGTTATTCAACGTAATCAAGCATTTCTATTCTCGCTCCTCCTCGACATACGTTGATTGTGTGTGTAGTGGGAGCTGCGATTAGAAAAGTTATTAACAGTAATTTTCTGAGTGATGGGGAAAACTTTGGGTGCCGAAGCCCCGTAAAACCATGAATCGGAGAATCAAGATGACCTATCTAATTAAATCCATGCGACTGCTTCTCCGATTTGGTTCGTTGAAAGCATTTCCCTCCTCTTGAAGTTAAAACATTAACTCACAATATTTGTTTGTCATTTTCTTGAGTCAACCCATTAACCATAGGTTGCATTGATGATCGCGGCCTTCAATTAGCTCTAGTCGGGTAAGAGAGAGATTTTGTAAATGCGTAATCAAAGGTGTAAAATTATTTTGGTTTTATTTTCTGTTGTCTAAATCACCTCCCAAGTAATTGCCTGCTGTAAAGCCAAAAAAGTGCATAATTACGTAGTATAGCCGGAGCACAGCAATGTCGCCGCATGATGGAATGGAAGGGCATTCTATCCATTAACAGATCATGTCTGATTTTCGTAGAAAAGTTACTAGCTTCCACGTTTTTGAGTTATGCTGCAGTGATAAGGACATTTAGGCTTAATTGAGTCGCTGTCGCGCGGAACGATCGCGTTCGAAGTGTACTGCACTACATGCGGACGCGGCTTCGTAAAGGTGTTAACATTGGGTTTCCATGCCACTCTCTTTTCAAATGGCGTGGGACGGGCGTCTCGAAGGGCTTTATTAGTTAAGCGTTCGACACCAGAACTGTGTGGCAGAAAGGCTAAGCAAATCAAATTGCATCAATCGGTTTTAGTGGGACACATTAAAAGTGCTGGAATTTTTCCCGCCATTAATTCTGTCCCCTTACGAACGTACATTCTTCAAATGGTGTACTTTATTTAGACATTGACAATTTTAAGAGTGTTTTATCACTGAAACAACTCTATTTATAGATCACACATTCAGCCCCTATGATCGTCTTGATTTACCTCTTTAAATTTTGCGTCTACTCCTCAAAATACAATAAAATTAGCGCATTTTACATCTGCTTACCGTTGTCTCACACATTCTTGTGTTTTGTGCCTCCTGTCCTTTATTCTAATGCATTATGAATAAGGAATGAATCACTCTGTTTAGGTGACTGCGTAACACTTTCTTCCATTGGATGTAAATGATACTTTTGAATCAAGCAAAATGAACTTTGCTGATGTGCCTCACCGTTTGTAACATCAAAAACCTACGGATAGAAAAGTCGACTTAAAATTTTGATTTGTTTTTGACTTGGCAATAAAAATGAGTGAAGAATGCGACAGATATGATCTGGTTAAATTTTACGCGATGGTGATTTTTTTACGTCAAATGGCCTTGTTCCAGAACTGATTGTTAGTCTACCCTCAGGGAGTCAAAATTTCTTCTCTACCCACAAACAAACAACCCAATCGTAAAGTAGTCACTTTATCAGCAGACGAGATGATGATAGTCATAACTCTCTTTGTAAAGAGTTAAAACCAAAAAGGGACGCAAAATCGGAGTCGGCAGGGTTTCGTGAATGCCCATGATACTTGTGGTCATCTCAATCTAAAAAATAGAGAAGGATCAAGCATATCCAATAGTGAACTAAAAACAGCGATATTTATGCAGACATGTGGTGAGCACCACAAAATACCAGTAGGGCTGTGCTGCGTAAAAATGACTTGAACTCATACCAAGTCGCGCATTTTGGTGTCTTCGATCGTTTTCATGACTTGCAGCTTCAAACTAGGTTCAAGTTGGCACGAAGTCGGTAATTTTTTTAGGTTGTCACAGGCAAAATGTCATGAACAATGGAGTTTGGTTCGTGAGTGCAGTCTAATCGCGGCCATAGTGATGAGGCACATCACAGCATTGTAAATTGCGCAGACGCATCGGCTTTCATGATTAGTGACCTCTCAATAGAATGGCATTCGACCCATCTCCATAACCTCTTAGCTTATCTATTCGCCAGCAATACACCTGACGTCCAAGTAGCATGCCAGATTGCCACTCCATTGTAAACCGAGAGATCTGTCGATGGCAAATAGTAGTTTTAATTATGTTGAACAAAAGGCAAAAAAGACCACAAAAAAGGAAATTTGGTAGAGTAAACTGATCGCAATAACTATTTATTAAGAGTCGCATTTTTTCTGATTTAGCCAAATTTTTGCCACTTTGCCGAATTCAGTGATTTTCGCGGGATTGCCTACAGGCATAAATGAGCCGTTCGCCTTCCTTCCCCTTTTGCTTATTTTAAGCAATATGCGCCCCAGAACCCGTCCATCATTTTCCTACTTTAATTCAATTGGAACAGCCATTAGTAGACTAATTTTTATGCAACAGCATCAAATAAGTTAAAGAATTAATGGCAGCTCATCGGATGAAATGAAGCATTGCCTATGATATGGATGCTGTCTTAAAGATACTTCAAATTCCTTGACAAATGCACGTTAATGTGAAGGTTTGGTTTTTACAATCATCTTGTACATGTCTCATTAGGGGGTGTTGACACAACATCCGTGTTTGTTGCTTTAGTCATCTTAATGTTGATATGAGCCCACGCACGCCGTAGCACCAGCATCTGTGAAACTGGAGAGTTTCGTTTATTTCAAAACATGCATCTGTAATTATTTAAGTCGCGTTAAGCTTAGTTCCACCGAGTAGATCTAAAGTTGACTTATTTTAATATGCCTAGGTCACGCGGATTAACACTTTGGATATTTAACAGCTCATTCAGTGCCATGAGCAAGGCCAGTAAAATCTGTTCTACCATCGAAACGTAAAAAACATTATTAAGCATTTTAGCAGTAAACATTGAGATGTCTCCCTGCGTCTTTTAGAATTATTATTTTGAGAAAATGAATATTTTTTCCTCATCACAGCTCTCTATGCAACGCTTCGTTTTTGAACTCCGGAAACTATGCTATAGCCTATAGGATGGACAATCTAATTTTAGCCCCTCCGAATACGAAAATGTGACAACTTCGGAGGCAGCATAAAGGATGCAATGTGCGTAGTGGTAACACTGAATCCGCATCCTTCATTATAGCCTACTTCAAAAATATTCTTTAGTCCCATTGTAGCTCCCTCGAAGGTACAAGAAGGCAGAATACTAGAGTAGAAAAAATATATATTTAACGGAAAGAGGGAATTAAGCTGCCGGCATGGCCCGGCATGGCTAGGGCAATATGGCCACCTCTCTGTGTCCCTGACCGAAACCGGTAGCTCAAGCAAACAGTGCTACACCCATGCAGTGATGCGGCTCTATTCAACCTAATATTGCAAATCAAGCCTTTGCTATGGCTAGAAAAAAATAAAACGCCTGAACTAAAAATAAAATTATTAAGCTTGTGAGTGTCAAATGGCAATGTAAGATTGGGGTAAAATTCAACACCTGCGAGAATTTAAGATCTTGCAAGTGTGAAGAACTTCTCTCTGCACTGCTCCGCTCTGGATGAGTTCAAGGGTGCGTAGTTGGTCAAGTAAGAGATTTTGTATTTGGGTGTTGGAATGTGTATCAAGAATTGGGCGACTTTATCATTCGACTAAAGTCAACATCGAGGCGAATGTGAGCTTGCTATTCTTGAGCTTTCGCGATTCACCATATAACTGACCCATTTTTGCTTTGAACCACTGTTTTATGTACACGATCTAAGTAAGGTGTCTCATAACTCTGTTAGTTTTTAACTTAGTAGCTCATTATAGCACAAATTAAATACATATCTTGGTAAACCGAATCTTGTCCGAGCTTCATTTAACGTTTTTATGTCTAATCTGGTTTGAGTGTTGTGAGAGCGTGAAGATACCCTGTTGGAGCCGAGACTGAGCAGCCAAAACGTTAAATAACTTTCTATGATTCTTTGCGGATCATTTTGTTTAAGTAGCAACGAAGGAGAATAAACGGAAGGAGGAAAGGGAAATGAGCGATGTTGCACTCAGCCAAATAATTATCATGATAGTGTCATGAATTCATTTTTCCCTCCAAAGGAATGTTTTAGGAACGCAAACTTAAAGTTAATAACTGTTTGTTTTTTTCATATTTGCGGATCAACGACGCTTTGTAAAAGCAAAATACTATACATGGTGGACTTTCAAGACCCATCGCACTTGCGCAAAATCGGTTCGCACGTAAAATTTTGTAAAAGGTAAAGTGAATATCAGCTCCAATAATCGTAGGACTTCAGAGACAAGGAAAAATGCGTTGTCTGTGTAACGAGTGTTGCTAGTGGACCGGAATCTGACAGTAAAACTTAAGTGGTTGCGAAAACTCGAGGCACCGTAGCTATGCAAAACTATGTAGCATAAGCTCCTCCGAATCTGAAAATCAGGATGTCCTGTCTAATCGGGTTCGTCTTTTTACTCTTCGAGGGGCTATGCTTTGTGCCAAAGTCTCAGACAGCTTTTCACTAGGTGTCCATATTGAGTTTACTTAGAAATGATGATAAATGTCCACACATCTAAAGGAATTCTTAGAAGCAACTAGTCAGCGCCACTTGCCTACAAAACAATTTCATTCATACCCTGACAATCCAGTCTAATTGGGATTAAGCCCATACAATTACATCCTCAACCTGGCTTTGTGAAACTACTGACAAGCACCCGGACATATTCGCTTGTCAAGTTTTCTAAGTCAAGCCATGAACCATACGTTGCATCAACTAGTCCCATTCAGATATGCAGGCGATTTGGTAGCACTATTCTCCATTGCTTTATATTTAACGAAGGATATGATGTAAAAAGTATAGTTAGTTAAAAAAATATAACAAAGGTATGCTGCAGAGAGTTACGCCTTATTATTGTGCTGCGAATTAGGTAAACGTCTGTCAAATTCAAATTCTTCCCATATTGCCATCACAACGACCTGCGATTTGGCTCAAATGCTCCTTTTGATCCCAAATGCAGCCCTGTGTGCTTCAAAGCTGTTGTATTTCTCTACGGACCTGAATTAAATGTAACGTAGCTTACAATCCACCACACATTTATGCTTCGTGAATATACTCATTACGATTTCCTACTTCTCACGCATTTTAAATTTAGCTGAAGCCAATTTTATTTATTTTATTTTGATAGCGCAAAATAATACTGTGGGACTGCATTACGCCTCTCCTATCTTTTTGCTTGCAAGCTGAGATAATCTATTTAAGCAAATCTTCGGTCATTTACAAGAACATTCGCTCAACTTGCCCAATGATAATGGGTCAGTCGCGTTAATTGTCAATGGTGGTGCCTTCAGAATCCTTTAAGAGGATCTTGTGAATGTTACGCAAACATAAAGGCTACAGTGGGCAAGTAAATAGACGATGGCAGTAGGCAAAAACAGCTTAGCTACGCGTTGCCATGGGGCAAGGGAAACCTGAGAAGCGGGTATCCACAACTGTCCAGAAATTGTTTAAGAGGTGACCTGTTAGACCGGATTCTTACTTGCCACTGAATACCATTCAAAGTTTGCAAAGGCGCTTCCTCCACTTGCTAACACACCTAAGCAACGGCAGTTTTCTGGTAACAGAGGCATAAAATGTACGACAAAATTAAAATGCCTGGTCGTCAAGTTTTCAAAGTCATGTCAATGTTTAACATTATTTCGTACATCGTATTATGCAATTAGCGATTGTCAGAGAAAAGAAGAGGCACATTGTTAAATGCGTAGTTGGAGGAGGAGGCGGTGATCGTCGCAACTTTTAAAGCGTGGCTACCTTCTTGCTTCATTTTACATTCGTAAAGAGCCTCACTCATCGGCAGTCAGCTGAGTTGTTGGTGAGAAATGGGCAATTTCCACCATGCGGAATTTCTATTGGTTAAATTGGCGGCTACTTAGGTGACATTTCCTTATTCTACCAATGCTACTTCAATTAACATTTTAATTTGCTTCGCTAAGGCTCTAATGCTAATAAATGTGTTTACTGGCGAAATCGCAGTCAGAACTCACTTCTACACAGAAATAGTGTGCCTTACCTACTTATTTATGCCAAACTAATGCAAATTTGGGGTCGAAAATAGCATGAAAAACCTACAGAATTAGTAACTTTACTCTGAGAAAGAAGGAAAAAAACAAAATTGCTATTACGTAAGATGAAGGTTTATTTAGAACCAAAAATTTTCAAGGAATTTCCAAAATCCCTAACGGCAAGAACAACCAAGAAGAAGGAATGCAAGTAAATTGTGTTCACAACACTGAATGATGTCATGGATATGGGGATTGGGATGGTTAGAGTACCGAGCACTTGGTAGCTAACTGGCACTACTGACTGAATTTAAGGGATCATTTTACATGCAGTGGATGCAATTTTGTTTGAGATCCACTTTCGCCTCAAAACGATGCCGTGCTGATTTCACATGTGGTAGGGACGATGCTGCTGCTGCTGATAGTTTAGTTCAACGCCGCATCAAAGTCTTATTTGTATCACAAGAAAATACAAAAAAAATGATGGTTTTTTACCCTTGCTTTAGCGCACTAGGAGTTTTCTAAAATTGATATTACTTTTCCAATTCTTTTCCTTACCCGACGCATTGTAAGCCAATTAACCGCTTCAAAATGTTGTTTAATTCAGTGGCAAATCAGAGCCTTATTTGCCCTGACAGAAACTAAATTTGCCTCAAGCATTTCCTTACCACAGCAACGCTTAATGAGTTCGTCATGAACAAAAAAATAGCTAGTGTACACTTAGAGCCAGTTAGTGCCACACAATGTAGCTCATTATTATAGGAATGACGCTTCTATTTTCCATGCATTGTGAAGCCTGCATTCATCCTCACTGAACACATTAGCGTTCTAAGATAATAAGTAGAGATTTCGCTGTCACTTCTGCGGCTAGCAACTCCCATCATGCTGTCCACCATCATCTTACACAAGAGAGGCTCCCACAACTGCACAACTCAAAGCTGGTGCTTGTGAGGAAAACGAAGCACTGGGAAGATGTATAGCATCACATAATTTTAGTACATTTTACTTCCTTCACTAAAGCAAGCTTGAAAGGGTTATCGAAAACAGGCAGAGCAGTGTCTCCTATTGGTGGATTTCGAAATGCGACAACTTTGCGCCAGTTTTTGTGGGTGAATGCAACTGCTTTGAAGTGTATGAGTCTGCGCAAACAATCATCTCGTTGTGACAGCTTTAAGAGGAAAATATGGAATAGTACTCGTAACACAGATGGACGAAAACTTAACTAAATTACAGCATGTTTGGCACAACAATACGTAGTAGTTGGCTACACCCACCTATCATGTTTTCTGCCAAGATCTGCCAGTATAATCGAGGCCATCTATTGTGATTTTTACAAAGGCAATAATAAGCCTCAGTAAAGACAGATCCAAGTTGTTTTTGCAGTGGTTCAGAAGGACATAAGGAGGTGTTGGCATAACATACGCACTTGTATAGGTCCAAAGGCACTTAAGCTTCGGTCGTCTTGATATTGGCATAAGCCCAGGCATAGCGTGCGTCACTGATCTCCGTCTGCTTGCATTACGCCTAAGATAGAAGAAGTGGGCTAGACCGTACTTAATTTCATACATAAAAAGCAAAGCTGCCTGCTCTGTCTGTTATAAACGCGCCATAGTATATCGTTTGTTTTCTCTTAAAATAAATCAGAGTAGCTTATAGTCAACGTCATTCATGGTGCACTTTGCAAAAGAAATACCAATTCTTAAAAGGGACATACCAGAGTTATCTGCCATGACGTGAAGGAATATAAGAAGGCGGTGACATAACATACGCACTTGTTTAAGAGTGAAGACACTTAAGCCTAGTCATTCTGATGTTGGCCTTGGCCCACGCACAACCTCTTGCTGACGCCTCCGACACTAAAAAACTTTCGTTTATTTCAAAGTGTGCAACCTTGATTTTCTCTTGGTTGAGCCAAATTAATTTCTGCTGAGTTGATCTAGGATAGATTTTTCGAATTTTTTCGAAAACAAGTGGGCTAATATCTTTGAACACTTTGATCGCTTTGTTAGAGCAACGAGCGAAGCCATTGGAAAACCTGTTTCTGAAAGCACGCTTGGTCCTCTAAAGTTCTTTTGTATTTGTAGGGTCGCATCAAGATTTTGTTAGAGTATGGCTGTCTGGAATATTTTAGGAAAGAAATAGGTAGAGTAGAATATGCTAGATTGGAGTCTCAAGGCTTAGAATTTGTTTGATACTCGGCTGTTTATTTCTCCGACTGTTTCCTTTGGTAGGAGGAGTTCACTACACCCCAAATATGGACAGCTGAACGTCATAACAGGCGACAACAACAGTACGAAATTGCAACTCGGTTTACGTTGGAGCTGACTAACGCCAGTTAATGCAGGACAAATGTAGGCACACATCGAATGCAATAATTCATCGAGAGTGAATAAAACTGCGCCCCTTGCACATGGCGTCGCTTAAACGTTAAGGACCTTACGGATTCAGCACATCCTGACCATCATATTTTTGAGATCTTTTGGCATTTAGAGTGTGTTTGTCCGGCGTTATTTCCTTTTGGCTGATCTTGACACTCGCTAATCCGTATTGTCAATCAAATCCGCCGTGCGGATATGTCATGCACTTCTCATTACATAGGCTAAACGAACGCATAGGGTACGGTAGGAAACGATCTCAAATTTTCTTTATAAATTTTGCTCTATAATGCACTTGTATCCGAAATGTATGAAATTTGTCTTATTTCATTTTATCTGAACTGACAATAATGACTGAATACTGCAGGCGTTGATGATGATGCGGCAATTTTCGCATTGGTCTCTAAATATTTATTGCATAATTTTGACATTATAAGCTAAGCGAAATCTTGTTAAATCTCGAATTTAAGCAAGAAAGTGTAAATAAGGCTCTCGTTTAACGCTAGCAGTAGGAATGTGCCTAATAGTATTTGAGAACTGAATTTGGATATTTGGGTTTCAGATGATCGCGTCTTCCATCCTCAGCGAAGATTAATGAAACAGTTTTTCACCATTTTGATAAAAGCCGCAAATAAAGAAAAATTTAGAAAGGTGGGTGCAGATAAATGAATTTTCTACGGTAAATTTTTCAAAGCCGCCACATGGACTTTGGGATGTAATTGTTACTACTTAGCAGTAAAAATAGTGAAAAGAAGCTTCATCATTCAGATGCGGATATTGATGCTCGGAACCACTTAACATATCTGAAAATCTTTGCACTAAAAGTTCCAAAATTCGGCTGGTTGGTAATTAAAGTGAAATCATTTAACATTATTGCGAACGGGCGAATGCAAAGTTAATCACAATATTGCTTCTGATGTTGGTGGACTTCCACACAAGTTGTGCATTTGCATTTTTGATACCCATGAATAAAATGTCCAATGAGCTTTGGAGGTTGTGGATGTAAGGTAATTAAAAAAAATGATCTAGTATCTAGCATTTCATTGGCATAGGGTTTTTACTAAAATAGCTAGAGCTGTCTGCCTGTTGGTAGTCAGCTTTCAAGGAACAAATGTGCAGATTACGCCGCCAAATTTGTTTTGATATCCCCTAAATATCATATTGCAAGCAATTTATTTGCCAAAAATTGTACTAATCTACTCGATTTGCTAATTTACGCTGCAGCACTCCTCATGCCATCGCCTGGTATAAGCATGCGTTGGTGAATGCTGTGAACCCCCCAGAAATCAAGCTCTACAAGAGGATACAAAGGTAACTTCAACGCGGATCACGTTAGGCCCTAAGGATCACGTTAGGAAAAAGCGTTGGCATTATTTTCGGCGTGGGGTACCAGCAACTTAAAATGAAACAATATCAATGCAGTCTTCTCGAATTTAAGATAAACATTTTACTGCTCACAGATAATTTCAGGCATTTCTTGGATCAGTTCGATCCACCAGCGCGCCTTCATTGGGAGGCCGCTTGCATTAGCCACCCCGGATTGAATTAAAATAGTCTGCTACTAATGTTATTTGGATGATTTCATTCTGCGCCAAACTCAAAGCCTCCACTTTGTCTCCCGTTGTAAGCATCAATGTTTCCTAACACAAACATGCCCAATATTAGCTCATTTTGGCTGATGTTATTACCACTATATTTGATGCAGATATAACCCAGACACTTGTTATTTTTCAAAATGCATTAAAATCGCCCATATCTTTTTCTCCTAATCAGAGCCTCATATGTCCTTATAGGCACTAAAACGTCTTTGCACATTCCCTTTGTATGCATTTCATGTGTGCATAATGCTCCAAGCAAAAGGGAAGAGGCGTTATCATAACGCATGTATTTTTTAAGTCTGATAATAGATTGGATCCACGCGAGGCGTAGTGCCAAAACCATCGGAACCGGAGAATCCCGTTTAATTCAAAGTGTGCGTCCTTAATATTCTTTGGGTTCCTCCACGCCCAAGATAGCTAGGCAGGTCTGGTGCTGACTTACTTACAACAGGCAGAGTTATACCTCATAAAAATCTAACTACTCCATTTACAGCCACGATATTTCTCACTCTAGCTCTCTTCATGACACCCGGTTATTTGCAGCATGGCAGCAGTGCAAGAGCTTGCCTAATCACCGCAACTAATTTGAGTTTCCACCTTGAATTCGAAAAGTGAAGGTTTCAACAATGCTACGAGAAACTTGCCGTGCGTAGTCTGCACACTACTTTCGAATTAATGACATTAAGGCTGTCAGTGAGAAAATAAAAATGGTATAATCTGAAGTTACTTCCTGCTACCGTAAGGCAACTCATATCATGTAATGATGAAGCCATAGTATGGGTCGGTGCAGTGCATCAATCTTATTCTCGTCAAAAATATAAAAGGCCATTAAATTGGCGGATGCGCACTGACAATCTCCATGTGCTAGGTAACAATGCAGGAAGAATTCAACTAGAATCGCCCGAAGGAATGCAAAGCAATGCAGCAAACGTAGAGTTATTCCTTCTGTGCTGCACTCTTGGATAATCACATAAAAGGAAAATTTGTAGGCCAATGCAAACATACTTTAAGACAATGAGGTAGATTTTGGTGAATGGATAAGGCTGCATTGCAAAGAATACCTTGCCATTGAGACATATGAGTTTTTTACTTGACGACTTGCTATTTGCCATCTAACAAACACTTCTCTATGATTGACAAACAGTCGCGAGTACTTTCCAGGCCCGAACGCACAAATGCTATCGTATTTTATCTTTGAAAGGATGTGAGGCGGTGTAATAGTCCCGACTCACTTAAATTTTAGGAATTTTATCATGCACGCGGAAAGCAATTTCGATGCGACTTCCACCAAAGTGGTCTCAAGGAGGCCTGTTGAACCTGGTCTTGATGTGCAATGCTACGTGATGCTAGCTACTCTGAGGGGTTATACTGTGAATGAGAATATGTGTGCACTTTAGGTGTTGATTTGCTCTCTTATTACAACAACACATTTTGCTGATACCCTAGTATGACGGTTGTGCATCACTTTGATATGCGGTCGTGTCAGAGTTGAATGAGACTGAATAGGTTCAAGGACGGTAAAAATGAATAAACCCTTTTCCTACGCGATGCATTCGAATGTAGTATGGCTGCGGAGAAGCGCAGAACCAGATTTATATATGCTGCATAAAGCCTGCATTTGAGAAGGCCGCAACGGCAGATATACAGTGGCAACACATTTCATTTACATTTGCCTGCAATTTCTGCCTAAACGAACAATAGTTTCAGTTTGGTTGGAAGAGTAGGGAGATGTCATGGATATACACTCTCACGCCTATCATGTCCCTTCAACCATCCCCATTCTCCTTATTTAACCATCTTACTTCCCTTTTTTCACGTATTGGGAAGTCAGTAGTCATTTAGTTCTTCACCATTCAACTGAGTTTCTAAACGGCTTGCCAAATACGAGTCCAATACAAGGAATCCGATGGCAGATCTTCAAATAAAATGGTAGAGGTGATAGAGTCGGTAAAGTCAAAAGAGCATTTTAGGTCATTCGGAGGCCATATTAAAATGGAAGCACTCATCTGAAACCCAGGAAAGCAGATGTGGTAGATTTCAGTCGGCTTGATGACATTTGTTTTGGAAAATCACTGAAACCATGTCAAAAACCATCGCACGCATACTACGGACTTGCATACCATCTTTCAATTCGAATGAATTGTTCATCATAGTTACAAGCGCGCAGCGTGTGTGAAGGTGGCTGCTGCAGTTGAAGATGAGAAACAATAATCAAATGCATTGATGTTCGTTTAGTTTAGTGTTTACAGGGAAATCTAATCTTTAGGCACAGGATTTGTCCGGAACAGGGTCCATGATGGGCCAATTATACCTTGTGGCCCCATGTTGGTATATGTGGTGCCTGCTTACTTAAGTAGGTTGCGCGATCTAGCAGAATTTACCGGAGATTAAAGCGCCAACGGATTGCGAATCCGAAGGAGATGGGAGTATTATGTCACCCAAAAGGGTTCTTTATGCCCACAGCAATTTCAGAAATGCAATGCAAAAACTGGTTCCATTTAAAGTTAATACGGTTTGTTAAAAACAACTAAAGTGTTAATTCAGGTGATTATTTAAGTCTTATCGCCCTCGAGTAAAATCGTTTTGCACGCAACCTGTAGACAAAGGAGAAAGTAGGCGTCAGTGTCAATAAAATTGAGGACTATAAAAACAGCAAATTGATATTGACAGCGAAGTTGGAGTGGTAAGAGAAACCGTTCCAAGTAATTTATCTGAATTTTAGGTTTAGAACGACCAGTCAAATTGGATTTGCGCTCATTTATTCTCCAAGGTGGTGTTTGCGATGCACTAAATCCTTGCAAAAAATCTTGTTGAATTTTTACTAGATGCTCTTAAGGATCTCACTTAGATATGAATGTCTACACATCCATAGGTGTCTTTGTAAGCCTTTATGCTACCATGTTTGATTAGACAGTCTAAGCAGAGGCATACTCGCGCAATCAACTCTCCAATCTACTTTAATCAAATCATTGATAAATATTAGGGTCTGCTTTAACACTTAAATCTAAACACTGATCTCCAAGTATTTGCTAGTTAGGACTTCAAAGTCAAGCCAAAATCTACACGTTGCCTTGATCATTTAGCCTTCAGGTAGGCCTTTTCCGCCTGCTTGTCCTCTACTTCGTTACTCGCCCATTTGACACAACGATCATTGACCCATCCACTAATATCCATAGTCTGCTTTCGAGTTTGGTACATACCACGGAGAGAAGATTGCTCGTTTTGGTGAGACATGGATGTTTTCGGTGTTTCCATTATGCCAAGGAGAGTGGCTTTGCAAATTTTAGTTTTAGGTTCGGTGAAATTGATGATGCTACAAATAGTGGTAGACTAAGTTTTCTTGATGGTAAAGATCAAAGCACCAAATGGGTGATTTAAGCAAATACTTAGTTCCATCACATCCAGCATTCGTATGGTGCGACGAAGCTATTGCAAGACGTAACGAACGTGTTGTGTGTTACCCGTCATTGCGGCCAAAGCGTATTTGCTTCACTGAACACGAATTGATGAGTGACTCGACACACTCCCTTATTCACTCTTCATTTGACTAATTTAGGCTTCTTAAAGCACTTGAATGTCGTATTTCTGCTCAAGTCATTTTTACATTTAAGGCTACTTCTACTAACTCACCTGTTGCAACACGCCAGCACAAGTCCAAGTAGCACAAGCAGTTGTTAGGTTCAAACGGTGTGAAAAAAGAAATGCAAAAGACTTCAGTTTTGCTGTCGCTGCCTTCTCGGACGCAGAGCTTCATAAAATGCTTAATATTCTCCTTTTCACTGCAGCATTCATTGATGCAAGAAGGATGGTCATCCATGCAACTTGACGTTTGTATGCGTTGAGTGAGAAAAGTGCTTAGTCATGCAGACGTCTTCAAACCTATTCCATCTCACCCGCCGTCGACACGAGGGTAGTGTGAATTGGTCCTCCATCGGCTTATTTTGATACAATTAATAAGACAAGACATAAGCAAAATAGTTATTGTACATTAAAAATGCAAAATTACGCGGCTGGGATTTCGTTACTTGACCAAATACTTTCTCACACTCACCATCTCAACAATCGGTCAATCCTACAAAGCAGCTGGTATCGCATTGTATCCCAACACCGACATTCACCCAACCACCTTGAAAGCGCATTCGATGAAATCACAGCACAAACGCATCGTGCATAAGTGATGGGGATTCCACACGTCAAGCAATTTCATGGCTGAACACATCACTCCCTTTCTGTCTGGAAGCAATAAAGATTGCTTTAGTAGAATTGCACCAAAATGTGTCTCGACCGCACTCACAATGCACTAAATGGACTTAATTATTAAAAGGGAGAAGAAGAGTAATGTGACACGTCGAAACATTGCACACATTGAAAGGCGACATGAAATTGAACGAGATCCACTCGGTGGCAACCAATGAATCGTCAAAAATAGCAATTGTAGATCTGTTCAAATGCCCAGGTATTCCTGACAATGCAAACTCTGCGCACATTCCATAATGCACTTCTGTAGAATCACCTCTTCTGCAATTTTTTATTGGCATTGCACAAATCACACATGATAAGCTCGTCGTGTCATTCCAAAAGGCGTTACCTTGTCTGTTTTCAGGAGGGACACTCAGATTATTTGTGCTGAACTGGCGAATCCGCACAGTGTTTCCATGCCCCAAATAAACAGGTGATGGGAAAATAACTGAAGTGACGCATAACGGCATCCCTTCCATCCATATACAAGTTAAAACGTCTGCGCGCGTTTCCATTTTAAGCAGGCAAATGCTTTGCCACTAAATTCGCGTGTGACCCTTATGAAGCAGTCACAATTTCAAACGCATTCATTTAGATGACCTGGATAAATAAGTGATTCTATCGCACACCTGCAGCATGAAACCAAGCTTAACACAACTTGGATAAAATCATGGATGCATGTCCTAGCATAAACGAAGGTGCCCAACATTCCAAGCGTTGGCGTTACGCTGTGCGTGGGCCCATGTCAACATCAAGATGACTCAATCGCAATTGCATTCCCACTTAAACAAACACAGGTGTTATGCGAACGCCTCCTTATTCTCCTTTCAACCAATGCAACAAACACTAGCATTCCTAGCATTCACCCGACACCCAGGAAAGCAACTATGGCAAACAGAGTTCAGCCAACTTAACAATATCACTTTGAACAACGCCGACGTGGAGGCAGGGCAATGAGTTACTTAACCAGTCTCTGCACAGTGGTGCAAATATTTGGGCCAAGTAGCGATTCTTAGACTCGCTTAACGTCCTCCCCACCACATTCACGGTGTCGGAGGTGCTTTTTCCCAATGTTGTGTGATTGGTCATGCAGACGCCGTTAGAGTGTGGAAGCGGTGGGATGAGATGCTAATCGATGAAATTTCTTGACATCGTTATCTGGCTACCGATGCTGCTTTGCAAGTGGTTGTCGATGTCATACCAAGGTGATAATAGTCAACATCGCAAAAAAATTGCGTTGCTACATTTTTCAATCTACTTTAGCTCCTCAACAATCGGTTTTGGAGAGCAAACGGCATCGTGGATGCGTTAATTTAATTGAATTGGAGGAGAGTGATCTACACGGTTGCAAGTGTCAGTTGTTTCATTATACCCGCATATATTCGTGTACAGGTGAAAAATAGCGCGTCCTTAGCTACATGACAGTCTGGACTTTAGGTCTTGGACTTGCATTACTTCAATGCTATGTTCAACCACATTGGCGGTTACCCTGTGCCTAGTAATCCCTAACCCCTTCTTCTGCCTTTACATCTCCTTATCCCTTTTCCTTGTACGAAATGATTCTTTGTTAATCACACACTTTACAGTAAGGAGGCAGGCTACTTCGATTAATCAGCATAACCAATCCATAAAAATATGCTACGGCTACGTGTTATAAGCCTTCGCAAAAGATGTAAAAAACTAGAAATCGTCGATCCTGAAGTGGCACACTATCAATGCATTTAATAAAGTCGTGAGTAGAGGCGTTAACGCTAGCGGTGAACACAGCAACAACTCTCACATTTGCGAGGTGGGACCGCGCTTCAGTGACCAATTCGTCATTGTTCTTAAACTAAGTGCTGAGAGGTCTGTCACGAGTCAGCCAATGATAGTGAAGCACACGCGTCTATATAAGAAGACGGCGAATGCGACGATCTGCACCAAGAGCCATAGGATCTAATACAGGTTGGTTACGTTTCCCTCACGAAGTTCATAGTGCATTGTCTCTACACTGATCGCATCACAGGTAGTTGCAGAATTAGATTTTCAAGCACAATTTGTGAAGTGGCCCAGATGCAGGAATTTGGATGTCAGGTGTATTGGGAGGAAAAAAGCAGATTCATATATTGGTTCAGCTATTAAAGAGTAGAACATGCTTGCTTATAAGTGTACTTTCTAAAAATTTGTTTACTTTGTTGAGTTGTATTTCTTGAATTGCCTTCTGCAGGTAGGCGGGTGAATCGTAACACGAGCAAGCAATGGACAGCTGGACTTCACTGCAGACGACATCAACGCTGCAGGGTTACACGCCTGTGTACGTGGAAGCTGACTATCCCGAGTTGATGCAGGACCAACTGTGGACGCACGTAGACTGCCAAAATTCATCTCAAGTGAATGGTTCCACACCTCACGTACATGACCCACATTAACTGTCTCGAGGTCGGCTGTTTCAATGCAGTCCCATCCCCACACCCATGGCATCTCCAAACAATGTAAACATATTTTTCACTTGTTATCTACCTTGTTTATTGGTCTTACATCCGCAAATACACACAACGCTAATGGCATAGGTTAAGTGGATAGAGAATGGGCACATAGGGACGAATCTAAGGGTTCTTTCACTACTTCACTATCATTATCCACTTGTAGCTACACTCCATGTGATTTGTCTTTCTTCCTCCTTATTTGTTGACGCAGAACATGAGTGACTTCTAACTTTCCGTATACCAATGCGACGTTGCACAAGCCATTTCAACTCCTTGCTGTTATGCATGAATTTTCAACACTTGCTTTCCCATTTCGCCACAGGAAAACAAGAAGGGCCAATGAAGAATATGCCTACATAGAGTATCATTTTGATGAATTTTAAAATGCTTTGGCTCTGCGTTGAAATAGATCACTCCTTAGAAGAGACTAAATCCTTTTATTGTGCAACATTTTAGTTCCACCAAATGAAGTTATGAGGCGAACCCAGATTTGGTGTAGTGCGATTAACGAGCATGTGTCCAAATAACTCCATACCTGACGTAGGGTAGCGTGGTGCTTCTCAGAATACATTTGGCGTGCTAGTTCACCGAATTCAAGGAGAATCTGGTATGCTTGGCTGTTTGCGATTAGTCGGATACTACAGGGACGATCAAGGGCATTCAATGCGTGCTATGCAGAAGTAATAGAAAAGTTTAAAAGGCAGAAAAATGGGTTCAGTACCATGGCTTGCAGAAACATAAAAAGGCGTTGACGACGAATTACATGGACTTAGAAGGCTCCTGTATTTCAGTTGCTTTGATGATGAACTCAACCCTTGCACAGCACAGTGCCAACGCTTTGATGTCTTCTCACCAAGCAAGGAAGCTGTAGCAGACTATGTGTTGACAAATGTACTGCGTATGAAACGAAGCATGGGAAAGACGTTTAACAATGCACGGAGACACCTGCAGATGTGTTATAACAGACAGAATACACATCGAGACAGACACAATCAAACCAACGTTCAACGTGAGGAAAATCTCGGGCAAATACGCAGACTGATCCCCTCAACCGCACCTCACCGTAAATCCTACCACCTTGGAGCAACGAGCCATCCCGTGTAGTAAGGGTTCTCTCACCTACGAACTACCTCGTTCGCAACGCAATAACCTCAAACCGTGTCGATAAACGCCCACCATAACGGGATAATATTCTAAATGTGTTCTCGACCAGTCGATTTCGAAAATAACGACAACTCACAAGTAAAGGCAAGAAAACGACGCGGTGGCGCTCAACAGACGATGGGCAATGTAATAATTATGCCCCCTAAATGCACCCTACGGGCGAGAGGAAAGAGGTCTACTTAAAACTGGTTCCGTGTCATCGACAAAACAAACCTTTCTAACACGAATTCTATGCACAGCATGTGATGCTCTGACCCACTTGTAAATGCTTCCAAACACCCTATCAGCAATGGGTGTTGAAGGAAAGCAATGACACAGCGGCTCACAGTGTTAGCAACAGTCGACGCAACGAGCCATGCCACACAGCGTCGCATGTGGTCTAACCAGCAAAGAATGGCTGCACTGTGTCACAACGTGCCTCACGAATGATACGCTATCCCATCCGCTGGCAAGCGCCATTTGGCACCGGTAAAATTGGTAGGCCACCCACAACAAATATGAGTATGTCCACTTGCACCAATCTTCATGCACCCAACACATAAAAACAAGATATGTGGTTTGAAAATGTGAACCATGCACTGCAGCACTCAAGTGAAGGTGGAAGAATGTTAGGGCTAGTAGTGATGTGACAACGATTTGTCAAAGCGTGTGGTTCCTTACATGGCATTCGTATATTTATTTATTCAGACTACATTGACGCCAACACCCGTGGGATGCCAGGACGCACACATTAGGCACGAATGAGCCATCAAAACCACAATTGAAAAAGCACCGTTTTGATGTGTGACTGTTACAAAATAGCATTTAGGGTAAAGGAGCTAACATTTTTAATGCAACAGCGGTAATGAATTCTTCAGCGTTTGTCAGTCAAACGCGAAAGGGTAGACTACTTCCTATTTAGAAGGCTGCTTTGATTCGGGTTTCTCAAATTCTAAATATTCTCAATCCAATTCTTCAACCTTATTCATTCGGAGGGTTCCTACCTCTCCAGCACAAAAGATGTCGCATCTACCATCTGTCCAGCCTATCCTCAACGGACTTATCGAAACGCACTAGCTTGTCTGCCTGAGGCAGTCATCAAGCGGAGTAGCAGTCGACACGCTTGGAAGAACTCGCACCAAATTTTGCCCTCTCAATTAACAATGCTACGATAAGAGCCAATAATTGCCTGTCAGTCAGACCTCCTCTGTGCTCTTATCGCTCTGTGTTGAGGTGTGAACTCACTGCGTCTTCTGAAAGTCGAAGAAACCATCGCACCCACTCCATCCTCCTGCTCTTTTCCACTCATCGCGAGTATTCGACATGAACCCGGTTAGTTTGTGTTTGATGGATACGGTGAGAGGTGCTCACATGTTTTGCCTTGTCAGGCAGACTCTAAGCTACCTTAGTAAACACTATCCTTCCAGTTGGTGGTCCGCTCCCCCTCATGCCACATGCGAATCCTCCCCATTCTCACCTTAATCATCGCTCACGACTTGAGTTGTGCATAGTCATTTGCAGTTGCAATGGGACCTCTAATTCCTGATCTCCTTTAACTGAAGGGAGCATTTCTTCAACTCCACGTTGGGACAATGATTTCACAATACTTGTGGCCCACAACTCAGTCGATTTCCTACCTCCACATCCACTTGATTAGTTAAAACTTAAAATTCCAAGGTCTTTTTACTTCGACAACCACAGTCGCCAATCTAAACGTTGCTACCCTACTTACCACACCCAATCTCCCAGTTTTCTCAAGCCACACAGTGTGCACTAGAAGTGAGGATTCCTTACACTGTCAGGTGTGTCACCTATTCCTACCAACGTGTACACTGAAGTGCAAAATCAGTCTACATAGGTCCCATTTCTCTTGTTGTTATTCACTATCGACTATGAAACCACCTCTTTAGTGGTACATGCTTGCGATCCCCACCTGACTGATTCCATTTCAGCACCTGCTTTTGTGCTATAATTTGCTCTGGGATAGGACTACAACATAATGACATGCTCTAAAGAGCATGAGGCACTGATTCACAACACCACGCGACATCAACAGTTCCGTGAGGGTCAGGTTTCGCGCCCACAAATCCTTACCACTTTGTTCTCCCTTCAGTGATACCCAGCCAGCCGCACAGCAGACGGATAGTTGGATGGGCGAGCTGTCATTGTTACACAAGGAAGGCGATTCCGCTTAAGAGAATAGCGTAGCAGTCGATAACTATACGTCCAGTATGCCTTCAACAGACCCTCAAGCCCAACATCCTCCTCCAGGTAGGCTCTTTGACCAGACACACCACCAAAGACGGAATGAGGACGACTCCTAAGTCACCACTGAAGGCGCAAACCAAGTTTCAGTGTAACAAAATATTCCAGCAGGAGTGCAGAAGCATTTAGAGAGAACGTGGGCTGTGCAAGGCACAATTAAAACTTGGGAAATGAGGGGACTTTGTAGTAGAGCATAATGTTTGCACAATGGGTGGGAGTTCTTGTGTTTTTAGAACATGCCTTCTGTACCTGCAACTCGCACAACTAAATGCACTTCGCTTGCTGGCATTGCAGCGTGCTCCCATGAGCTAAGGTGGTAGCAGGATTTAGTCGCAATTCCACCAACGCGTGGTCCGAGTGCGTTTTCTTCCGACTGTATTACTCATGAATGCAGACATCCAGCAGCTATGGCCGTCTTTGGGCAATTGAATCGTCTTCATGCCAATGTGCTGCTCCAGGCGCTAGTCCACTCAAGCGAACTTCACTACACCATTCAACACAACAGTGGTTACCCCTTCGCACATGACAACGTGCATTACTTCTGCATATTGACACCATATGTTAGTGCCTTTCTGCTCACTTGCTTCCTTTCGACAGCAGACAACACAGTGGTCTCATCAGATCAAGATGGATAAGGAACGGTGTTGCACCACGAAATCCATTTTCATTTAGTTCGTTGAGGTTGCTCCCCATTTAAGAGCCCAGTCATCAATACCGTCGACAATTGGGTAACCTAGCATGAGTAACAAGGCACCATACTGCAATCAGTCACACCATGGGTACACTGTGTCTGGTCATTAAGCATCCCTTGCCACAATTACAACGCTATCGCTTAGGCCGAGATCATGTCTGTGAGGCTGACTGTCACACTCCTACTCGTGATTGTGAATTCTGCATTCAACAGCTTTGTTGTACCAAGTGCTGACGAGACGCTCTGTCAGACAGCACAAGCATGTGGTATTCGCACCCTGTCAACATGTCAACGAAGGCGAGACACACACCGGCTTGTGGTGACGTCAGCGGGTGTGGTCATTTTGACCCCAACCGACACGACAGCACATCACACCCCATCGCTTGCACGTGGATCACTCTAATGTGGGGAGACAATCCAAACACAAGCATTCGCCAGCTAACATTAAGTGCAAAGAGGATGTCTGCTGGATCCCCAGCCCCACAAGCCAAAAAAGGGAAGACAGGTGACAGAGTAAAATAAATGACATCTGTTCTGCAAAACTCGCAAAAGTTAAGCCCGATCCTTACATTACAGTTGCAAACGGCTGAGTTAAAATAATAGCTGAATAGTTCTCGTAACAATGAGGTGGGCGGAATGATGTGCAGGCGACTGGGAATAAGAGCGCACACCACGAACACCTCTTATGCTTCGCACCTAACACCACCTACCTCACACCATGTATCATACGCACCAGCCGCATTTCAAGGCACTGCGCACATCTTTCGCTTCACGAGAAACAACACACACACACACAGGAGGCTTCCCACCTCTCTGCCAACAACCACCCCGACTCTGCCCCAACAGCAAGTGTATGAAAAAAGAACACACCAAACAAACACACAGAATAGACTGACACAACTGCAAAATGCCTCCACACTCCTACAAGGAAAAGCATGTGTGTACTGAACTCAGACGAGCGTGTGGACGCGGAGAACACACGCCTCAACTCACTTCCGCTTCCCCACTCCGACCCCTCATGCCACTTCACTTCGGCTGCCTACCGTCGTGCTCATCTCTCCACTCAGCATGCAATGGTCCTTTCTTCAGCATTACTCTCTGCAGCCAAGCGCAAAAGAAAATTACCACACGGATGCAACCACCGATGAACGAAAATAGAAAACACACGAACTTACAGACACAGCCTCCGCTATGGCATTCAGCTGCGCAACCTGAAAGCAACATTACGGTTTCTCAATGGCAATACAAGTCGAGAGTGGTGATGTTCTGGAAGAGCAACACCCAACTTACAGGATCTTCAGGAATGAGGATGAGACTTTCGTCGTGGAATGCAATTGTTTCTGCGGTTGCACTAATTCCTGAGCGCAATCTCCTCAACTCCGCATTCCTCTTTTCGACATCCAACTTCACTTGCCTACACCTCCGCTTAAGGGCCTACAAATGCAACAGAGACAACGCAAGGAGTGAAAGAAGTGGACAGCAATCACACACACATCCATCGCACTTCCTTCCTCGCACTCAATTCGACTGACTCACTCGCCTCCGACACCACTGGAATGTAGTCAGCATGATGACCCCACTTCTGCTCACTTGTGGTGAAGGAGCACAAGTCAGCAGAGCCAAGGCTGAACCGACGTCATGATGAAAACCACTTGCTGCGATGACTACTTCCAATCATCCAAAATATGCCTCACTCCATGCTGCCTTGCCACCACTACCATGTGAGAATGAGAGATCAGATTTAGATGACGTACGCATAACCGCGTTTACTATGCTCTGGTCCCGATCAATCGAGGCTGGATAACATGAGGTGCTAGAGCGATGCCATGACGACCAGAAGTGAGCCGCAATTAAGCGAGGCACATGGGCATGGTCGACTGTGTAATTTAGCCATCTGACTTACTATAATTTGACGGCGTAGTCTACACTCAGTGCGCTTCATCTTCTCAAGCCGTCGGGCAGTGCCATCTCTCCTCCTAACCAAGTGGGCGCCTTCCGCACGACATTCACGCCGTTCATTCTACAAACCAGATATTCTTTGATGAACCAACCCTAGGTCTTCTTTCAGTTGCCACAAATAGGATGGTTGTAAGACGAAGAAGGCAAAGACAATCAAATCGAGCCGAGTATATGCACTAACCTCATGCTTCCCTTTAGCAGCTCTTAAATAATTGTGCGTCTTAGAGGTCTTCGATACTTGGCTGGGAGCAATTGCAGGCTGCGCATGATGTTGGGGGGGACGGCGCTTACTACAGCAGCTACTTTTACGCACTCCTTGCTTCGTCTTATTCGTAGTTTTCTTCGAAGTTGTGGGTTTTGAGAACAAGCCAGCCACAGGATGAGTCCTTTGTCCTGTAGAGTGAGAGTTTTCGTCCAAAGAGTCGCCTCCATGAAGATCTACGTCGCTATTTACGTTAAAGTCGTCACCATCATCATCGTAGTCATCCTCTTCGACATTCGCTCTCTCATGAAAAGCGAAAGGGACCGGATTTTTCTTATTTTTGCGCCTTGTTAGGACAGCACATTCGAGTACTTATTTGGCAAGTAATGATGTTTCTCCTCCTCTCCATCAGTAATATGCATTAACTGGGAGCAAAGCTAATCCAAGTTGATAATGGAAATAACTATAGACTCTAATAGAGCACTGTGAAAGTCGTCTACGCCTTTATTTCGACGCAAAACAACTGTGCTTGCCTCCGCGCACTGCTAAAAATAGAAATGGTGCCGTCCTCCAAATTCAGCTTTGCATTGGTTTTAGGAAGAATATTAGCGCGAATCAACTTATACCAAGCTCTTGTAGTCATATAGGAAATAGCACCCTTTAGATTTCTTTCCATATGGAAAATTTTAACTAACTCTCTTTCCTGTCATGTACCTCCCTTCTGCTGAGCGCAGTTTTGTGGAGGGTGGACCAATGCGAATCTTCTAAAAAGGTTTGAAAAAGTTTGGCTTGGCTGTACCCGAGTCAGAGCAAAAACTGAAAAGTTTTCCTCTAACATGTCTGCATTCCCATAAGTGGATGAGATCCATTCTGGATTACACAGGGCAAAAGTAGGGTGGCTCACTTGATCTAGAAACTTGGTGCTGACAGGCTTGCCCTTGGTTAGCATTAGGCGACCATCTGTTGGAACCATGGATGGCCGAAATCAGATAGATTTCCTGACGCCTTCTGGTTGCAAACCTAACCAGCTTGATAAGACTGTTAATCTTTATGGCGTAGAGTTTTCCCGCAGTGATGGGTGGTCAGAGTCTCACTCTGTACTAAACAGCCACTCGGCTAGTAACCCTGCTGGATAATATTGTCTCAAGAGGCTCATTGTGCTAGATGTTGCAGGTTCCTAGAGCACTATCAGTGATCCTTGTCAGCTTTTAGTAGGGAAAGAAAAAATCTCTTACAAGGGATAATCTCGCTGGTGGATGATGACCTTAGCTTGTGCCTTACAGCGCTAGTCAATAGCAGGGTCATAACAGGCGCCAGCAAAATTTGTTGCGCTGAAGATATAGATAGATGTTTAACCTAGTGATTTTTGTTCACTCCTTAAAATTAATGCTACCTTTAAAGAAGGAACGGTTCGCAGGCACTGCCACCAGTGTAGAAGTTTCTTCATTTTCCTCCTCTTCTTCCATGCGACTAGGCCTGGTATGAGAACAGTAAATGTTCTTAGACATCTCTATTGTATTTGATGAAAGAGTCGATAGCGTCGTAACAGAAATCAGGAGGTAGAACTGTACACTTCTGGTGATTACCGCCGCTCCATTAGAACCAAATTCAAATTACCCTTTTTGCCACTCTCCTGCAAGGTACAATTTAAAAGCATAAGCATTACACAGTCAAACTTATTTTTATGCTAAAATTAAAAAGTTGAACCTAATCCATTTGTTATTATCACACATTACAGATTGCTGCCATCTTGTTTTAAATGATTGATAAACGCGGAAGTATATATAGCCGTAGGAACCACTGAGTTAGAAATCTGCTTGAGTTGTTGCTTGCATAAATGGTGGTCTAGTGTATAAACATGGAAGATTGGAGAATACTGTTTTGTAAGTCTTGTTTTTTAGCTTTCCCGTGAAAAATGAGCTAAGACTTATTGTGGAAGATGGTTTAAGGATCTTTCTTACTTATAGTCGAGGCTTTTGCAGAATACATCGAAACCGTGAATGTGTACGCGATCTGCCTAGTTTGGATCAGTTTCTGTTTATTTGTGGTCTATGTAGTGTGTCACGTTAAAAGAGCTAGAGCAAATGCACATTCCAAGAATCCAAAGGCAACAAAAAAAGTGGAGCTCAAAAGCAGACAGAAGAAAATGAAATTGCAAAAGGGACAGATAATACCCATCTCAGCGACTTCACATGAGACAGCGAATGTCGAAGAGGATGACTACGATGATGATGGTGACGACTTTAACGTAAATAGCGACGTAGATCTTCATGGAGGCGACTCTTTGGACGAAAACTCTCACTCTACAGGACAAAGGACTCATCCTGTGGCTGACTTGTTCTCAAAACCCACAACTTCGAAGAAAACTACGAATAAGACGAAGCAAGGAGTGCGTAAAAGTAGCTGCTGTAGTAAGCGCCGTCCCCCCCAACATCATGCGCAGCCTGCAATTGCTCCCAGCCAAGTATCGAAGACCTCTAAGACGCACAATTATTTAAGAGCTGCTAAAGGGAAGCATGAGGTTAGTGTATATACTCGGCTCGATTTGATTGTCTTTGCCTTCTTCGTCTTACAACCGTCCTATTTGTGGCAACTGAAAGAAGACCTAGGGTTGGTTCATCAAAGAATATCTGGTTTGTAGAATGAACGGCGTGAATGTCGTGCGGAAGGCGCCCACTTGGTTAGGAGGAGAGATGGCACTGCCCGACGGCTTGAGAAGATGAAGCGCACTGAGTGTAGACTACGCCGTCAGATTATAGTAAGTCAGATGGCTAAATTACACAGTCGACCATGCCCATGTGCCTCACTTAATTGCGGCTCACTTCTGGTCGTCATGGCATCGCTCTAGCACCTCATGTTATCCAGCCTCGATTGATCGGGACCAGAGCATAGTAAACGCGGTTATGCGTACGTCATCTAAATCTGATCTCTCATTCTCACATGGTAGTGGTGGCAAGGCAGCATGGAGTGAGGCATATTTTGGATGATTGGAAGTAGTCATCGCAGCAAGTGGTTTTCATCATGACGTCGGTTCAGCCTTGGCTCTGCTGACTTGTGCTCCTTCACCACAAGTGAGCAGAAGTGGGGTCATCATGCTGACTACATTCCAGTGGTGTCGGAGGCGAGTGAGTCAGTCGAATTGAGTGCGAGGAAGGAAGTGCGATGGATGTGTGTGTGATTGCTGTCCACTTCTTTCACTCCTTGCGTTGTCTCTGTTGCATTTGTAGGCCCTTAAGCGGAGGTGTAGGCAAGTGAAGTTGGATGTCGAAAAGAGGAATGCGGAGTTGAGGAGATTGCGCTCAGGAATTAGTGCAACCGCAGAAACAATTGCATTCCACGACGAAAGTCTCATCCTCATTCCTGAAGATCCTGTAAGTTGGGTGTTGCTCTTCCAGAACATCACCACTCTCGACTTGTATTGCCATTGAGAAACCGTAATGTTGCTTTCAGGTTGCGCAGCTGAATGCCATAGCGGAGGCTGTGTCTGTAAGTTCGTGTGTTTTCTATTTTCGTTCATCGGTGGTTGCATCCGTGTGGTAATTTTCTTTTGCGCTTGGCTGCAGAGAGTAATGCTGAAGAAAGGACCATTGCATGCTGAGTGGAGAGATGAGCACGACGGTAGGCAGCCGAAGTGAAGTGGCATGAGGGGTCGGAGTGGGGAAGCGGAAGTGAGTTGAGGCGTGTGTTCTCCGCGTCCACACGCTCGTCTGAGTTCAGTACACACATGCTTTTCCTTGTAGGAGTGTGGAGGCATTTTGCAGTTGTGTCAGTCTATTCTGTGTGTTTGTTTGGTGTGTTCTTTTTTCATACACTTGCTGTTGGGGCAGAGTCGGGGTGGTTGTTGGCAGAGAGGTGGGAAGCCTCCTGTGTGTGTGTGTGTGTGTGTTGTTTCTCGTGAAGCGAAAGATGTGCGCAGTGCCTTGAAATGCGGCTGGTGCGTATGATACATGGTGTGAGGTAGGTGGTGTTAGGTGCGAAGCATAAGAGGTGTTCGTGGTGTGCGCTCTTATTCCCAGTCGCCTGCACATCATTCCGCCCACCTCATTGTTACGAGAACTATTCAGCTATTATTTTAACTCAGCCGTTTGCAACTGTAATGTAAGGATCGGGCTTAACTTTTGCGAGTTTTGCAGAACAGATGTCATTTATTTTACTCTGTCACCTGTCTTCCCTTATTTGGCTTGTGGGGCTGGGGATCCAGCAGACATCCTCTTTGCACTTAATGTTAGCTGGCGAATGCTTGCGTGTGGATTGTCTCCCCACATTAGAGTGATCCACGTGCAAGCGATGGGGTGTGATGTGCTGTCGTGTCGGTTGGGGTCAAAATGACCACACCCGCTGACGTCACCACAAGCCGGTGTGTGTCTCGCCTTCGTTGACATGTTGACAGGGTGCGAATACCACATGTTTGTGCTGTCTGACGGAGCGTCTCGTCAGCACTTGGTACAATAAAGCTGTTGAATGCAGAATTCACAATCACGAGTAGGAGTGTGACAGTCAGCCTCACAGACATGATCTCGGCCTAAGCGATAGCGTTGTAATTGTGGCAAGGGATGCTTAATGACCAGACACAGTGTACCCATGGTGTGACTGATTGCAGTATGGTGCCTTGTTACTCATGCTAGGTTACCCAATTGTCGACGGTATTGATGACTGGGCTCTTAAATGGGGAGCAACCTCAACGAACTAAATGAAAATGGATTTCGTGGTGCAACACCGTTCCTTATCCATCTTGATCTGATGAGACCACTGTGTTGTCTGCTGTCGAAAGGAAGCAAGTGAGCAGAAAGGCACTAACATATGGTGTCAATATGCAGAAGTAATGCACGTTGTCATGTGCGAAGGGGTAACCACTGTTGTGTTGAATGGTGTAGTGAAGTTCGCTTGAGTGGACTAGCGCCTGGAGCAGCACATTGGCATGAAGACGATTCAATTGCCCAAAGACGGCCATAGCTGCTGGATGTCTGCATTCATGAGTAATACAGTCGGAAGAAAACGCACTCGGACCACGCGTTGGTGGAATTGCGACTAAATCCTGCTACCACCTTAGCTCATGGGAGCACGCTGCAATGCCAGCAAGCGAAGTGCATTTAGTTGTGCGAGTTGCAGGTACAGAAGGCATGTTCTAAAAACACAAGAACTCCCACCCATTGTGCAAA
>JADWOT020000001.1:4675687-4709687 GCA_036345935.2 Taenia hydatigena | reverse complement strand
TAGCAAAAGAGCGGGCAACAAAAATGTATTTTGTCGGAAACATGAGGAAGACGAAGCTGTTAGGAGTATGGAGGTTGCTTTAACTTTCTGTAATTTCAACGATCAGTGGTGTCTACGCGGAGCCGTATTTACAAAAGAAATGGCGCTTACTTCAAATCCCTCATTTGTAATATCAATAGGTTCTGCCTCCTGTCCGGCACGCAGTACGACTAACAGATCTACACATACCGTCGTAATCGCAACGATAAAGGCGACAGCTTCGAGGCCTATGCTCACCAAGTCAATAGATTCTACCTCAACATCCGGAGTCGACACGAAGTGCGGATCTACTTCGACTCTTTGACCACCGCGACCCTCTTCACTTTGGTGGTAGTGGTATTTAGATGAAGGTCGCCGCAGGCCCCTGTGAATTGCCGAATTATCTACCTGCGCAAATCATCACGGCTCAATTCCTGCAAAGTTGGTATTTATTTTAATTTTCATCTTGGGCTTCATTAATTTAGGATGTGATTAATTCTTTTATCATTTCCCTTTTGCTTAATTACAAAGTTGCCAACTCTTTTGGGTATTTCTTAATTGATAGCTAAGAATTTGGACGCTTTGTTTTAGTTTTTTAATTCCGCAAATTATGCTACTCTCCTTGATTGACTTTCGACAAAACAAAGAGATTTGTTCTATTAGTGTGTTGCTGTTTTAGTGTAAGGGCGAGTCGAATCTATGCAGCATTACTTAGGCTGCGTGCATTCCTCTTCAACTTGTGGTTTGCTTCGTGGCTGCCTCTACGAATGCATTACAATTCACCTCACGCTCTGTCACTCCCTTCAGATTGGCTACTTGTTGCGTAAACTCTGCTTGAAATTCACGAAACTTTGTTCTATGCTCAAGAGGAATGTTTTTTTAGGACACACACCCACACGCACGCGACTCCGCTACAAAGTCCCAATAACCGATTTTGGCAAATATTTAGTGCCATCGCGTCCAAAAGTCGTTCAAGGCGACATCACCACCACAAATAACAATGAAGAACAAAAAAAATGCACGGCTGACGAGCTGTAGGATGTCTGGCTTTTTAATAAAAGCGTACATCCACTAAGGCCAAATGAGGAAACATTAAAAGCACATCTATCTCTTCCAATATCAAGTTTGTTATTCGTAAATTTGGCAGGCTACTATTTAAACAAGTAATATAATGTAATTTTTCTACCTTTTTACGTTTTTATGTAAGACCCCTTTTGCTAATTTATTTGTTCTGGTAGTATAAGGCCTGTCACGGTGAGTCTTCGTCTTGACCGACCCATTGATTTTAAGAAGACTTAGGCAAATCGGAGGGACAGTTACGCAATTGCTTTTCGAATTCAAAACGTGACCCGCAAAAGAAATTCAACGATGACTCTAATTCAAATATGAAAAAAAGATGGCTTGCAAATTGGAGTGCAAATGGGTGAGTATGATTAGGCCGAACCCGTATATTTATCTAAACTCTTTAGGGTGCAAGTGTAGAAAAAATGATTTGCAACAAAATTAAGGTGGTCAACTGCATTCACTTGCAGACATTGGTGCGTGGATCTGCTGGAAATTAGTATTGAAGTCGAAAACAATTAGTAAACAAATTGAATGCAAATTTCAACGCTAGTTCACCTGTAATGTCTGCTCCCTCGTGCACAGGCATTTTCTTCGCAATTTTATTAGACTTCTCAGATGCGCAAGTCCATGCAAACTCACACCGGATAAATTTTAGCTTTGATTATGGCTACGTTGATCACCTTGATAGGTATTTTGAGAGAAGATGCTTGCATACTTCAATGGAAAGCCTTAAGCTGCATTTGTGGTCGCAAATGCACAGAGTAGACGTATTCCAAGAATCCCTGAAATGTAATGCATAAAAAAGCGTACGCTCACTTCAAAATGATGTTACCATGATTGAGGATGCGAATTTCCCCGATTAAGCGTGTAGCTGATTCTGGATGTTGGCACGTGTGACATCTTTCTTGCTTGATTAACGATGTGAACTTGTAAAAGGCATTAATGAAACAATTAAATGATCACTTTATGCTGTAGTTTACAGAAGTTGCCTCAAAAAGTCAAGGGGCGTACGAGTTTAATAAGCACTCCAGTAGGCTACGTGGTCTTATCGTAAATTTGCCATTGCCAATCCCTATCAGTGCGAAGACATTGCGCGGCAGGTGGATTTAGGAAGTGGTAAACTGGAAACTCTGCTAATATTTTGATTCAAAAGATAATGCTCAATAGACTTAATAATTGTATGTGGGTCAGATGGAGATGGCAAATTAATAGATAATTAAATGAATGGGTAAATTGTTGTAAGTGAGGACACAGAGGCTGATGAGTGGTTAGGCAATGCGATTGCCATGGTAACAAAGTTTTGATCTATGGCCCTTCATCCCGTTCTTATACTAATTTCCCATTTACAATAAATGCAACAGCCTCAGTCGGAAATATGGTGGAGCACAGTAGTTCATGTTCAGTTATAAAGAGGTTGTTTTAACGAATTCCTTGCTGATGAGTATATGCCGTCTTCCCACTATCTAATCTGTATCCATAATGCACTGCTCTAATTTCCTCTTCTCGTCTTGAGTTTATGCATAACCATAAAGGCTGTCTTCTTGCATGGAATCCATCTCTCTATCTCTCTCACTCTCCTTTCTATCCTAAGTCATGCTCAATGCCAGAAGTTAACAATCACTATACTCTCTTAATCTCTGGCATCAAAAGATGTACTTTTGTAAATACCTATTTCTTAACAAAACTAAGAGGGTAAAAGAATACCTCTTTATACCTCACCACCACTTATGGCCACAAACACACTTTCCAGTTCCCGTCCCTTAACAGTCATTCCGAAACGCATTAGTTTGAGCATGATCAAATGCCTCCGTTTACTTTTGCCCCATTTCAAGATATGCAACTGTGATTAGGACCGTTGGCTAGACAACACCTTTGTAAGAATACACTAGGACTTCCTTTTTCATTTTCCCCTTCCCAACTGACGCTGCAGTGTAACCAGTCCATACATCCAGCACAAATCTGAGACAAAATTCTTGGTAAGTAAACGATGGAGACTGACTCCATTACATCACATAATTCATTCCGGAAAGTGGGCACATAAAGACTGCAACCCACAAAATACACAATGTGCTGAATCATTAAACGGTAGTGATGAAAGGAAAAAGCGTCACACTTCGCTGTAGATGTCCACAATCATTAAAAGCATCTTTGCCTTAGTTGGCCAAGTCAACAGTCGAGGCGTTGACCGGTTCACAGTCGGGGTGTGCAGATTCAACGTAGCCATTTATCCACTCCTCCCTCTATAGGGCAATCGTAAACAACATGATGGATATTAGAAAAGAAGTGAGCTTTTGTGGAACGAGTCTACTTCAGTAGGCGTAGATCTAAATCTAGCAAAATCAACATTCTCTCGTTCTTTCCCTTAACATTAAGGCACTTGTTTAGCTGATCCCATTTATTGCAATTCATTCGACCTGACCTCATCAAACTACTCATGTCTACAAGAATTCATAAGCTTATCCTCTCGATTGCAATGACGATTCCATTAATTGCCTCACTGCTTTGGACATCATGTTTGATTGCATCCAAGTTGAAATGAAAGCTTCTGCCACCGACCTCAGCATAGGTATCTTTACAGCCCTCGACTAAGACACCCACTCACATCGGTAGTGAAGACGTAGCCCGCATTTGTGGGACCGTCAGGAGCCTGTGGGAAGAAGTTCTGGGGTCTCAGAATGAGGCCTAGTTGACTGCCCTTGTTCGATGTGTGGGGTATGTCCTCATTCCATGGGACGTGAATGAAGCCCACGTTCACCCACATCACCACATCCTATGGGTTAACAAACACAAGAGAAAGGGAAATAAGATCGCATATGACGCCACCAAACTGGTTGATTAGCACCGCAACTACGCGCAAGCTCAACGCTTTGGAAGCAGCGTTCAATAAGGATGAAAGGAGATGCAACTATTCGGAGAGGCGAATTTCGGTCATCGTCTTACTCGTGCGCTCTCATGCATCCATGCTTCAGTGCATGCGTGCATGTAGTCATCTACCACATCATCTCGTCAGCAGTATAGGGCTAAACTCACTCTTATGGCATCTGCCATTCATTCGCTCTAAATTTGATTGAGCACTGTCCCCACTGAAACCTCTCAAGAATTGTAAGCAAAGCTGTAACTTTGAGGACGTGCATTGATGGAAATGACCTACCTCATCCAAGGCTTCATCAGTACTGAAGGTGTCGAAGTCCACAACAGGATCCGTCAAGTCGATGCCGTTGTAAATGGATGAGGCACGCAGTTCATTCTCCTTGTACTTGGTGAACCACAGGTTCTGTCTGCATAGGTTCACAGAAGGCATTGATTCACACCTCATTAAGGCATTAAACACGATGTGCTAGTTGCTGAACTGCATGAGTCGCCTTGCTTAATAGCAAATCGTGCGAGTACATCAAAGGTGATATTAACAGCACACTTCTGCAATTTCAAGCACTGATTGTCTGGGATGACTAGAAGACCGAAGGAGGAAGAAGGAAGACGAGGATGGTATTGCTGGGGTTTGGTGTCGTGGGGTTTATCATGTGTGGAGGGCGTCAAAATATGCGGTGAGTGAATTGTGCAGTGGCGTCGTCGTGGGTCATTTGCAATGTAAATCATCCGCGAATTATGCACAAGACATGCCATAGAACACAAACAACCTCTGTTTTGCGCCGACAAATGATAAACAAGAAGTGAGGGCGTAAGCATTAAGGTGGATAAAGGAGCAGGAGAGGCTCAACTTAATTCGCTGCTCGGCACCGCTCTACACTATACTACACTGCACTTCCAGTTTTAAGGAAGAAATAAAGAGAGGGAAGGAGAGGAAGACCTTGTCACATTTTCGTTGTTAATCCCGTCCTCTGCACCGCATTTATCATATCCCTCCAAGTAATGATTTTATGTATTCACGGCACCAGACATTTACATCATCATAGACGGAACGCTTGGCTATGGATGGAGACCAAGAAATGTAATTGGTCGGTGTTTTAATTCCAGAGACAAAGAGTTTAGAAAGCTGTGGCATTAGCATTCATTTTCATAGCCATGAAGGCACATTTGGCTGCCTCACAATTCGTGTTGATCATCTGAACACACCCTTGTTTGGCACAGCCCACATTCCTAAACACTTTATTCCTTCTCCTCCCCATCCTCCTCCTGCAGCGAACAGAAACATGGGTATGCATGAGAGACTTTCTGAAGGGATGCAGATATTTATGGAGGCATTGCATTCAGGCTGTAACTTGGGCAGCTTAGGACAGTGTACCACATCTTCTACATTAGCCTAGGGCTCATTCTGTCTACTTATCAGTGTGGGCGGAAGCATCCTCTGTTTACTTTATGCTGTTTTGATTGCTGTACAGATCCACGTGTCGATGATGGTCTAAGAATTTCACTCGGGTGCACAAGAGTTGTGAAGTGAAATACGTATGAAAATGCCGTCCTTCTTCTTTTGAAGAATATCTATGTGGTGAGATTCTACACGCATGCTTTGAATCTTGCCTACTGCGGCTGACGGAAGCTGGATGGAAATCATTCTCCTGCAAAAGGGGTTGGATTTATTTGTGTTGGTACTAACTGGTGCATCAGAAGTCTCTAAAACAGTTACCTGTTACGCATGTATGAAGAATGCCTGCAAAGATACTTAAAAAACTTAAAAGCTTAAATCAAATATTCGACAAATGAGGCAGTTTTATTAACTTACAGCTTTGTTTAGCGAGTACAACTGACGCCCTACGCTTTGTAGATCCAATTCGATGATCTTCTTCATTCTCGAGTCCCTTGCTTATTTTAACCGTCTCCGCCTTAGTTGCTATCGTGTGGAATCTCTACTTTTGGAATCCGCTTCAAAGGCTCGGTTAAGCACTGCATCCCTTAATACCTCATCCTAGTTCTATCAACTGAAGCTCCTAGATTGTTGTTCATAAACGCAGTTTTGTGAGCCTAGAACAGTCGACGCCAATTACAAATAAATTTATTTGCACTTTAGATTCTTCAGTCAACATCCGTTTAAAGCCAGATGCCCAGATTTCACCACAACTATCCCTTCTTATGTGATACAGTCAACAACAATTACATCTAAATACACGTAGATCAACGTGTGCATGAACGAATGAATAAGGAGCAAGTGAGCAAAATAGTTTTGACGTGTAAGGACAAGGGACAAATGTACAAAATGGAAGAATGCATAAGGTTTAGATGGAAGTTAAGAGCATGAAAGCTGTAAGATGTGAATGATGCGCTCTCCTCTACTTGCCTTGCTTCTTTTACGGCTCCCTCACCCCATTATCCGCCGGATCTAAACTTCATTTCCTCTTCTCTTCTTTTCCGTGTCCTCCTCCTTTGCCTTTCTAGATATCACTCGCTTCCTAAATAAGATCCACCCAAAATCATCATGCCACACTTCTTTATTCATTGAGCATCAATCAGCCGATTTTTTTCCGACAGGCAGAGTCATGATTTTAGCTGTAGACTAAAAGCGAACTGCTCAAATTGGCCTTTCTTGCCACCAATTGAGTTTACCGCAAACTGCTTTCAAGCTAGACCTTTCTTTCTATCCCCTCAAAAGACATAATAAGCACATTGTTTTTGCTTTACGGTTCGTAGTAAGGCGAAAATCCTACACAACTGCACCTAACTTACCCGACAAAAGATGGGGACGATTCGCCATCCGAATTTTTACAATTGGAAAAAAGCCACGCCTACACTAACACTGAAATTGATACCACAGTAAGACTAATTAGCGTTTGATGACGGGAGACTCTGATAGCATTATTCTAAACGCGTGACTGCATGTCTAGAAAGGTAGGTGAGGATAACCTACTGGTAAATTCACACATTGGCTATCATGGACGCATATGGGTGAAATGTGGTCTTTATCATTTGATCATCCCCACCTGTTCAACATTGTGCAAGACATTGGTGGTCTAAGATAAATGACTTCTTTTTATGTTTCCGTGCCTAAGTGGAACCACAAAGTGCCCACGTGCCAGTGGTTGTCGCCGTTTCCTTGATTGCGAACGCACTGCATGGCACGGGAAGGGAATGAGACTATCTTCATCAAGTTACAAAGAGTCGCAAAGGAATCATGGTTTACGTTTACATCTGTCTTTTTCAATTTTCTTTAGTACGTTGTTTGCGTAAAAGTCTATACAACGACACTGATCGTGGAGAAGGGGTCATTGCTATTCTTTCTCCTTATGATAAAGATGAAAGATAGGAAAACTTTTCTGTCTGTGAAAACGGCAACATTATAAGGATAAGTGCCTTTTCAAATGATCGCAGAAATCACACATCAGTCCAAACGACATCAAGAGTTATTTCAGAAGGCAATTGCGACAATCTCATAGAGCAATGTATGAGGGAAGAGATGCAGTACAGCAACAAAGCAGTAGTCGCACTAAGCGTCGCTCATCCAACACCTATAATTGGCTGCTTGTAGAAACTCACAATGTCCCAGTTGTTGGAAAGCGATGGTAAGATATGAACAGTGTCTTATTGTATGCCTTAGCATTTCTGGACTGTGTGAAGGTGAAAGCTGTCGGTGGTCCTGGACAGGAGAAGATAGCTCTCTTTCCACTTTTCTATTTCTGACACGGTATGTTTTCTGCATGAGCCGAAGTCTTTAAATACACTTCTATGCCGTATCCACTTTAAAGTGCTTGCAAAGAGGTCAGCTGAACTCTTAGATTGAGAGATAGCTCATTTTGCAAAACAATTGGTTAGGTGGAGGGTCACCGATTTTTCATGCTTTTGCGGAGCCAATATTTAACAAAATGCTCTGAATTGATATGCTCAGTTCTCCTTTTTGTGTAACTTAGAAGTCGCTTTTTCACATTTGGGACGGTAGGGGACCTTCTAGCTTTTAATAAGAGAAATAATGTCTTACGTATGTGAGCGCCTGAATAAGCTAAATGTAGTAAAAGCAGTGTAGACAGTTAAGGTAGCGGCTAACGATGTAAGTACGCAAGCGCCTAAGTAGGCCGCAAAATTGAGCTAGTTAATTGCATGATTACTTAGACTGGGGAAATAATCAGCTAGGCTTCAGCAATTCCAGGTTATTTTTAGAGACTGCACGGCCATCCGGCCTAAAGAGACACAAAATTCGAAGGTGTTTAGATTAGTTCCACTCAAACAGTAAGCATTGCAGAAGCATAGAGTGACCAAAGAGTCTTTTGCAGTTTTCCGTGCAACTGCCTAATCCCGCATCATAAAGCCCTAGTTGAGTGTTAAGTGCGTATCATACGTGATCTCATTTTGGTGGCTAGTGTAATCCTTTGTACCACCTTTCCAAGCTGCAATCGTTAATAATTGCAAAGCATACTTAAAACCCCTATTCAGGTTGGTAGAGCATATGTGATTAAACTCGCTATCATATGCTGTCAGCCGCCGTCAACCCTCAAATGACTGAGTAATAAGGTTAAGTAACAGCCGTGTATTTAGAAGAGGCTAACAAAACGTTGTATGTGCTTTCAGATACTTCAAATGCTTACGCTGTTAGTGGTCGCAATTGTCATCTGCACTTGCTCTTCCTACCTCCACCTTCCAGAACGCGGACCCTTCGACGAATTGAGCTCCAATGAGATACACAATGCCTTTGCGAATCTTGCAACTTTTCTCGGCAAAAAGTACATTGATGGTTACTTCTTCCTACCCCGTGGCGCCAATGCCAGCTCTATACCATTGCATTCTCGTACCAGGGCGCTCTACATTGCACTGGAGGTGCCGCCAAAGAACAGGCGTGTAGGAGGACAGTTCAAACGCCTTGCTAGGGTTGCTATCTACACACCCGGTTCAGAGTATGTGCATGAGTACCTCGTAGGCACCACACTGATAGATGCAACTCTTACTGAAGCACGAAGAATCCCCGCGTTAAAACGCCCTGTGGATGAGCTTGAGTTGAGAGCACTGGACCACTTCCTTTATCAAAAATGTGGTGGGGAGTTCGGTCAATTTCTGAGGATGTACTACGGTGCCACGTTCATGTATAAAGAGAGTGATCAGTCCGGGCTGCCAGATTGTGTGGAATCAGCAGACATGCGGAGTGTTCAACGCACGACTCCTTCCAGCTTCCATTCTTGTCTGTTCGCCATGTATGCCTCTCCCAGAGTGACTTCGCATAAGCCCAGTAGACGCGTCTCGGTGTATCGACTGAACAGATTTGTACCACCGTACAATCAGCATCCGACTGACATACATATTGAGGTCAGTTTGAAATTATGTTACTGCGCTCTCATTGCGATATGACAGTTCAATTGAGATGCCACAGATCCATGACCAATCATTAGCGTACTTGTCAGGCCGGCCTTATGCCATTAGCTGAAGACTCTGCAAAGGGTTTTACCTGAAATAGTTGAAGCAGCCATTGCAATGGTAACGCAGTTATGCGAAAAGCTCACCTAGTATTATATTTTCTCGATGAGTCATGTGTCGTATGCTCTGCACGACATGTAGGTGGCGTGAGGCATCGCTCTGTCATCGAGGAAATCATATCGCGAGAGTTGAATCGCACGAATTTAGCAGAAAACGTAATGAATTAGCCGCATTGTGATTTGATTTTTAAGATCTTGTGAGTTCAATTTTTATCGGATACTCTAAGTACACGTGAGGCATTTTTATGCGTTACCGGTTAGTAGGTGGCTTATAGTGATCAGCCGCCAGTAAGGAGAACCACCATCGCCTCCCTTCTATACCACCTGAATTTGTCCCTCTTCTCACCTTGCATAATTCGAAGCAGCTCAAACCTTGGTTATGACGACATGTTGCTAGGCGTTCATGCAGCCGTTCGGACAGCGAGAGTGTCTCAACGCAATAGTGGATATGACCATGCCATGAGCACCAAAGCTTTATCCATCATTCACTTTGTATATTTCATTAAATAACTCATTTAAGCAGGAAAATTATGCCTACCAGTCAAGATTGGTTACTTTGTAAATGCATAACCAAGTATTTGAGCCTCTTCATAATGTGCTTACTGGCTGATCAAAGGTGTATTGATGCATCTTACGGATAGGTGCGTGAAAGGTGGCATACACTAGCACACATGACTGATATAGCCCCTATATCTCTGCAGTGGTGCAAAGCTCACGTGGTCTACTTTATTCATAATCCACAGATCGACCACACTGATGACGAGCAGTCCCTTTGGAGCGTTATTGGACTGAGTGTACAGGGCCGCCGATTTGGGAACATCGAGGAATTCTTGTTAGTCAAGTCTAGGTGGCCAAGTCTCTTCGTTCGCAAAATCAGCTCCACAAACCCATTTGCGGACAGTCATACCAGACTGCTAAGTGGTCTTTGTCCACGTGCCCGACCCTCAAGAACTCCCACTGCATCCTTCCAGGGTACGGTTGTGAACAAGCATATTTCCTATGGACCGTGGCAGTTTGATGTTGCAGTTCGACACGAAACCGGTCTCCGTTTTTACAATGTCTACTTCAACCATCAATTAATGATGCACGAGGTTGGACTAGATGAGACCGTGACTATTTATGGTGGGGAGACACCCTTCATGCGTACTCTCACCTCTTTGGAATCCATGTTCAATGTTGGTTCGTTGACATCAGAACTGTCGCCTGGTATAGATTGTCCAACTGACGCCGTCTTCCTCGCTGTCCCTATCATTGTAAGTCCGTCTGCAGGCGCCAAGACAGTGCACAATGGGATCTGCATTTACGCTTCGGCTGCGGAAGTGCATGAAGGTGCATTGCGTCGATATGTTCAGCAGCATGGAGAGGACCCAACGCAACCAGACCCAGGTTATGCAACCGGGGTGGTGAAAAAGGCGCTCTATGTGGTGGCCCAGGCTGCCATCTTCAATTATCACTATGCCTTTGTAAACATCTTTTCGCCAAGTGGCGCTTACGCCAGCTACGTGGTTCCTTCAGGTTACATCCACGTTGATGTACCCATTTCTACTGAGCACCTTTTCGGATACGTGTCTCCTAGACTTGATCTGCGTTTCAACATCCATACTCACCACTTCCTCTTCTTCATTGACGCACTAGGAGTCAACAACACTGTAAGTTAGGTTTCAACTCCCCGTGTGTAAGGAAATTAATGTCTTAATTTTACTCTTTACGAATAGGTTGAGCTGACACAGGTGTACTCAGAAGGGAAGAATGATGGACTGGACCGTATGAGCATGAAAGTGACGAAACTGCAGACTGAGCATGAGGGAAAGTTCCAAGAAGGTGATCCAACCACCAGCCTAGCTCTCTGTTTGGCTGGTACTACAGGGAGAGCTAACTCTCAGTGTCTGCAGATCATCAATACTGCTCCAATACCATCGATGGTATCGCAGAATTCGTCTCGTTCGTTCTCCTGGATCCGGTACGCCTTCATTCCTATCAATAAATCACCAAACAGAAAAGGGTTGGACTCTCACGTTCGTCATGCATAAAAAGTTTGGCGCTAACTCAAGTATCTGCAATGGTAGAACGGGTCCCATTTCAACTTAGCAGAGCATTAATACCTTCTAATCAACCGAGTTGAAGGGGTTTTGCAAGTAAATCTAAGTGCTAAACTTTTGCCTAAATGATTTTGCAATTGTTTTAATGCATTATATTATCTCTCAATGATCACATTTCACTGGTCATTCCGAATTCATTGTCTACTGAGAAGGCGCTCAATACTGTGTCATCGCTACATTTTGTCATCCACTGCTAAGAAAACGCCTTCAAATTCGAAGCCAGGTAAATAGTCATCTTTGAATAATGACAGGGAAACATCACCCGCATGTAGATCTAAACATTAGTGGAAATAGTATAAGGATTACTAAGAGTGCTGCTACTTACATTGATAAGTAGACAGAATGAGCCCTAGGCTAATGTAGAAGATGTGGTACACTGTCCTAAGCTGCCCAAGTTACAGCCTGAATGCAATGCCTCCATAAATATCTGCATCCCTTCAGAAAGTCTCTCATGCATACCCATGTTTCTGTTCGCTGCAGGAGGAGGATGGGGAGGAGAAGGAATAAAGTGTTTAGGAATGTGGGCTGTGCCAAACAAGGGTGTGTTCAGATGATCAACACGAATTGTGAGGCAGCCAAATGTGCCTTCATGGCTATGAAAATGAATGCTAATGCCACAGCTTTCTAAACTCTTTGTCTCTGGAATTAAAACACCGACCAATTACATTTCTTGGTCTCCATCCATAGCCAAGCGTTCCGTCTATGATGATGTAAATGTCTGGTGCCGTGAATACATAAAATCATTACTTGGAGGGATATGATAAATGCGGTGCAGAGGACGGGATTAACAACGAAAATGTGACAAGGTCTTCCTCTCCTTCCCTCTCTTTATTTCTTCCTTAAAACTGGAAGTGCAGTGTAGTATAGTGTAGAGCGGTGCCGAGCAGCGAATTAAGTTGAGCCTCTCCTGCTCCTTTATCCACCTTAATGCTTACGCCCTCACTTCTTGTTTATCATTTGTCGGCGCAAAACAGAGGTTGTTTGTGTTCTATGGCATGTCTTGTGCATAATTCGCGGATGATTTACATTGCAAATGACCCACGACGACGCCACTGCACAATTCACTCACCGCATATTTTGACGCCCTCCACACATGATAAACCCCACGACACCAAACCCCAGCAATACCATCCTCGTCTTCCTTCTTCCTCCTTCGGTCTTCTAGTCATCCCAGACAATCAGTGCTTGAAATTGCAGAAGTGTGCTGTTAATATCACCTTTGATGTACTCGCACGATTTGCTATTAAGCAAGGCGACTCATGCAGTTCAGCAACTAGCACATCGTGTTTAATGCCTTAATGAGGTGTGAATCAATGCCTTCTGTGAACCTATGCAGACAGAACCTGTGGTTCACCAAGTACAAGGAGAATGAACTGCGTGCCTCATCCATTTACAACGGCATCGACTTGACGGATCCTGTTGTGGACTTCGACACCTTCAGTACTGATGAAGCCTTGGATGAGGTAGGTCATTTCCATCAATGCACGTCCTCAAAGTTACAGCTTTGCTTACAATTCTTGAGAGGTTTCAGTGGGGACAGTGCTCAATCAAATTTAGAGCGAATGAATGGCAGATGCCATAAGAGTGAGTTTAGCCCTATACTGCTGACGAGATGATGTGGTAGATGACTACATGCACGCATGCACTGAAGCATGGATGCATGAGAGCGCACGAGTAAGACGATGACCGAAATTCGCCTCTCCGAATAGTTGCATCTCCTTTCATCCTTATTGAACGCTGCTTCCAAAGCGTTGAGCTTGCGCGTAGTTGCGGTGCTAATCAACCAGTTTGGTGGCGTCATATGCGATCTTATTTCCCTTTCTCTTGTGTTTGTTAACCCATAGGATGTGGTGATGTGGGTGAACGTGGGCTTCATTCACGTCCCATGGAATGAGGACATACCCCACACATCGAACAAGGGCAGTCAACTAGGCCTCATTCTGAGACCCCAGAACTTCTTCCCACAGGCTCCTGACGGTCCCACAAATGCGGGCTACGTCTTCACTACCGATGTGAGTGGGTGTCTTAGTCGAGGGCTGTAAAGATACCTATGCTGAGGTCGGTGGCAGAAGCTTTCATTTCAACTTGGATGCAATCAAACATGATGTCCAAAGCAGTGAGGCAATTAATGGAATCGTCATTGCAATCGAGAGGATAAGCTTGTGAATTCTTGTAGACATGAGTAGTTTGATGAGGTCAGGTCGAATGAATTGCAATAAATGGGATCAGCTAAACAAGTGCCTTAATGCTAAGGGAAAGAACGAGAGAATGTTGATTTTGCTAGATTTAGATCTACGCCTACTGAAGTAGACTCGTTCCACAAAAGCTCACTTCTTTTCTAATATCCATCATGTTGTTTACGATTGCCCTATAGAGGGAGGAGTGGATAAATGGCTACGTTGAATCTGCACACCCCGACTGTGAACCGGTCAACGCCTCGGCTGTTGACTTGGCCAACTAAGGCAAAGATGCTTTCAATGATTGTGGACATCTACAGCGAAGTGTGACGCTTTTTCCTTTCATCACTACCGTCTAATGATTCAGCACATTGTGTATTTTGTGGGTTGCAGTCTTTATGTGCCCACTTTCCGGAATGAATTATGTGATGTAATGGAGTCAGTCTCCATCGTTTACTTATCAAGAATTTTGTCTCAGATTTGTGCTGGCAATTAGAGATATCGTCGACAGAACCCAGAGGTGGATGTATGGACTGGTTACACTGCAGCGTCAGTTGGGAAGGGGAAATGAAAAAGGAAGTCCTAGTGTATTCTTACAAAGGTTTTGTCTAGCCAACGGTCCTAATCACAGTTGCATATCTTGAAATGGGGCAAAAGTAAACGGAGGCATTTGATCATGCTCAAACTAATGCGTTTCGGAATGACTGTTAAGGGACGGGAACTGGGAAGTGTGCTTGTGGCCATAGGTGGTGGTGAGGATTAGGAAGGCATTCTTCCCTGGCTATAATTTAATTCAAAAATACTTTTTACTGAAGTAAATCTTTTGATACAAAAGATGAAGCGAGTCTAGTTATTACTAGACACTGACATGGAGCTTATCTCCTGATTTAAGGCAGCACGAGAGGAAGGCTTCGAGTTGATGATTTGAATAGCAGGGATGATTGGAGAGATAGAAAAGGAGATAGGGGAAAAGAGCAAGAAGAACAAAAATTTTGTTGTGATTACGCCTTAATAACCGGATGTAAGGCACTGTGCTCCACCTCGATTAGATTTGGACCTATTTAAGTACTGGGAAGGGGCATAAAAAGAATGACAGAGCCAAAGGCCAAAGATCAGCCCTAACTGCCAGGGCGATTCCAATGCTTATCCAGCCATCCACTTCTGTGTCCACAATTGCAACAAGTTTGCTCGTGTCTTCCCACCTAACCGAACGGCCACTTATTTGCTTATTTGGCTTAAGGCGTTCCTAAGAGCATTCAAGTATTACTGTTTAAAATAGCATCGTCCTCAGAAAGTACCAGAGATGATCAGTGTAATTGCTCTCAACTTTCAGAAATATACTATTTTGTGATGAACCTCAATTAATAGGTGAATGGTAAACAAAATATCAAAGTAGTTCTTTTAATTTCACCTCTGGCCTGCTCACAAGAGTTTTAGGCTGATTTAAAAAAAGAACTAAAAATGAATGAAGTAGGGATTGGACAAACGAGCAGTAAAATGCAACCGCTAATATTCGAATGTTAAATTTAAAATCAAGTATGGCCGACTGTCACATGTTTTGTACAGAGTCGCTACCGACCTACGCAAAATTTAACGGTAACACTTTGTTCTCCGTGGAACTAATGGTTTATATACATAGGGAAGTGATGGGTTTTATTACCCTAAAGGATCATGCCTTCCACAGGGAGCACAATATTTACCAGTCTGTCTTTTGAATTACCTTGTTCACACAAAATGCTAAATTCATGCAGTGTGTGTGCTTGGGTCTACGTATCTGCGAATTTCAACAATAACGCGAAAAGAATATCTATGCACGGATTCACTGGCTTTGCAAGTAAAATAGCAGTGATGATCAATTGTCACGGCTTCAAATTTCCATTTAAAAAGGTCTTCTAAAAGCTGGTGGTTCTGAACACCTTTAGCCGCAATCGGCTGCAGTGGATTGCCTAAATTTTGCTGCAAGTGAATATCAGCACCTGTAACCCAAAGAACTTTTGCAACTTTACGAAACTTTGCTCAAATATACTCATCTCTTTGCACTCCGATTCGCAAACTATATTTTGCTTGCATGTTTTAATTAGAATTTTCTTTACTTTCATTGTAGGACATACCTTGAAAAAGGGAAGTAAACTTGTGTGCCTCATTAGAAAAGTAACGGCGAAGCATAATTGCCCTAAATCCGCAATGCGACAATCGTCTGCTAAAAGAATTGACACTAGCTCTTCGAGAAATTGCGATTCACCCTGCCAAGAGTGACCAGCTGGACTTCGTTGCAGGTGATAATGATGGTGCAAAATCAACGCAGAATAATTTAACCCTTACTACCTGACTCAGGATGCACTAGCACTGTAAACGTTCGGCAGGAGTGTCGTTTAAATTATTTTTCTTTGAAATCCACTTCTAACAAAGCCTTCCTTGACATGAACTCTTGAAATTATTTCTCAAATAATGGGATTCTCTGCAATGATTGACAAGGTGTGGAATGTGCAATGTTAGGTGTGATGAGAGAAGGCAAATTAGAGTAATTGCATCCACAAGTGTGTAAGGAAACCAAAATTGTCGAAAAGATTGGAAATGGCTCTTAATGTGCATTACGGGCCCATTTAGCCCCTGCAACAAGACATGTAACGTTCCTACACGGCAGAACTGATTGATATTGCAGGTTTGCGGATGTCAAGATCAACCGAAAGGAAAGGGCGCAAGCGACTACTATACTTAAAATGTTAAAGGGTGCTGTGTATTTAAGAATCGGATGTGTTAAAAGTAGTGCGCAAACATAATTTTAATGAGGATCATTTGCCTAGGCGAAATAAGCCTCAGAATCAGCTAATTTTTTACATGCAGCAAAATAAACCGTGTTTTCGAAATGTTTTTTACGCTTTGCGGAACTGTTTAAGAATTACTTCCAGGTTCAGTTTTGGTTCAAATACACATCACCTCATTTTCAAACGCCATGTGTGTAATTAAAAGTAGTCTCCTACGAGCAAATGACTTTTGTAAATGGTGTTTCCAAGGTCAAAACTATGTTATATGGGGGTTGCAGCAAGCAAACCAAAGGAAATTACCTTATCGTTAAATTGATTCAATTAGCCGCATCCTTTTTGCACCATCTCTCTGATTGAATTTGACGATGGCATGAGGTGCGGGGCGTAATCTGCTAAGGCACGGTACATTTGTAAGCTCTTTTAAAAATATTTAAGTAATTGTTTAAAAAAAGCTGCAGAGGCGTCGCGATGGCCGAGTGGTTAAGGCGATGGACTTGAAATCCATTGGGGGATCCCCGCGCAGGTTCGAATCCTGCTCGCGACGAGCGTTCCTTTACCCACTTCCATTGAGTGATCTCGACTCTGCGTCCCTGTCGTGCTTCAATCATCAATGCCGAGATTAACTGAAATTTCCGAATTTGTTTGGTTGTGCAGCAAATCATTCACGAATTGGTGTCGGATCCACCTCTTTAGTGGGTTGTCTATTATGCATCCTAATGCCAATTCAGAGGTTATCATGGTGAAATGGTTTAGGTTAGATAATTGGGAAGGAACTAAGGCTTCCGGTGTTAAAAGCGTCGATTGGCGCGATGGGGCGTGAAGCATGTTATGGCTGAAACAGCCTCGTTAAATGTTTATTCGGAACAATTCGAATGCCGAATCGACACCCGGCTGAAATCTTGCTAGCACACCTCAACTTCCAGTCCGATTCAACCCTCCCTCAGCAATCCAGTTTCAAGCATCTAACATACATTTGCATTAAGTAATGCGTGGAATCATCGTAAGCTCTAACGACATTGGATATCTGAGACCAGTACAAGTGGAAATAAGTTACAAAGCCACAGGTGCAAATCAGCTATAGAGTTAGCTATGTCGCGATGAGATTGCCTCGGTCTCTACTCCTGTAAACTGCTCTCCCTTCCATTCAACACTTTTACCTCCTCTGCCAAACTCCTATTCACTGCATCTACACTGCACCGCTTGGCCAGTTGGTCATGCGCCAGCATCTTGTCACCATACATCCGTCATTGAACCCTTGGCCAGTACATGTATCTCACTTCCGCAGCACCTGCTCAGACAATTTGTATTTGAAAGGTTCTAATTTCAGGCTGAAAATGTCTGTGCTCATGAGACCTTCCCACAGTCGTGATATATTAAATATCTGCTAACTTGTAGTCATTGTGACTGATTTCGCCCTTTTTAAGACGGAATGAAAGGCCATGGAATTGCGCCTAATCACGGCTAGTGCCATGCTGATGCGTCAATCGAAAGCGGATTCGCAGCCGCATTTGCTGCGGAATACTTGCTATTGACAACAAAAGAGTAGTATGAAGCAGATAAACAAAGTGATGGATGTCTTTCGAGTCGGCATCAAGAGACTTTGATAAAGAGCACCAATTACAAGTAAATAATGCTTTTTGTAGTTAAAGGATGTGGTGTAAAACGACAGACCAGAATTAACAGTCTTTGCCTGGTGAATGAAGTGCAAATATTCTAAGAATAAAATAACTATTGTGTAGAATTCATATTCTTGTGTAATTTAGATTTGAATACGCATAGGTTGCCTATCCTTCCTTAGGACATTTACAACTTCAAATACAAAAATTGATGTGTCATTTATGCCTCGAGCTGACAATCTGACATACTTGGCAGCCCTTTTAGGATTTACTGCCTGCTGAAGGGACAAATGTTGTCAATAAATGACGGTGAACTCATTTTTGATTTATTACGAAACGTTTAACATTATGTCCCGACTTCCTTGCCATCATTTTCTCACTGTAGAAAACGTCTTACATCAAGCTTGAAACCTAATTATATTTAAGCGATCTAGTTTTCATAAATTCCAGCTATTCACACCCTCACACTTTTTCGTCGTGTGAGATTTAACCGTAAAATAAGATGTAAAATAATTTATTTTGTAGGTTTCATATAAAGAACAGATAAATACTCCGTTTTGATCTAAAAAGAAAGGTTCGCTCTCCGTAGTGAGCGTTGCCACTCATGAAACGTGCTGTCTTCTGTTAGCCATGACTTACTCCTTCCCTTCCACAGACGCTTTCACGTTTATGCGTCAGCAAGGTCTACGCAATTTCTTCACCAATCCGAACCCAGCGATTGTAATGCCTTGAAGGTAGTGTAACTGACAACATGGATTTATGAGAGACAATTAGAATGTGCTTCTATATCCACCAGGGAACAGTAACTATTGGCGGTAATCTCCGTTGCCTGACTGAGCACCTTCTTACATCGTTAAAAATGGTGCCATTTTCGCTTCACAAAACTGGTTAACAAATAGTTGAATCACAGTCGACAGTAAAGATGGCAAATCTAGACCATAATGCTTTTAAAGGTAATGCAGCCCATCTCGCAATGCGTTAATTGGGATTCACATAAAGCCGTCAACAGTAATGGAAGCCCAGTGGTTAATTGAAGACGATGCGATCAGATCGCCAACTAAAAGTGGTAGAAATGGCTAATTTTGTAGGAACGAGGAAGTGAACAATCCTTAAATACTCGCAACAGCTTATTCCAAGCGGTGCTAGAAACAAGTGACTCTTGCCATACAACCAAAATCAAGCTACGTGACACAGTAATTTGAATTACTACGGCGATGCAAGCTTTAGCGTACTGCTCTCTCCATACTGAATCAACTGCCAATTCTGACTCAATATTTGGTTTGCATTGAGCCCTACCTTCCTTTATTGCATCAAATATCGCATTCACTTACAATTGGCACTCGATCAGGGCGTCTTTGGGTGCTACTTTTTAAGAACTTCGTTGGAAAAAAAATTGAGAAATTTAGTAGCAAGGTCACTGCTTTTGCTGCCGATTGACACTTCCTTTCCTTACTGCTTAACAGCTTCTCTCTTCTTTTATTCCTTTGCCGTCTTTGTGATGAGACTGAGGATACAATTGTAAGGGAATCTAGTGAGGGAACAGGTATTTTAAAACCTTATTAAGTTTCTGAAAATAAATGTCTGTAACCGTATGATCGCAGAATTTTCTGTAATTTCTTTCTTGCACCATCTGTAGACACAAGCACGTCACTTTACTCCTCTTAGGGTCCTTTGCTGCCAGTCTGCCAGTCTACCATTCCAGCAGCGACTGCCAGTTGTTGAAGAAACATTTTTTTATCGTAGTGATGTAATGATCGCAGATATGATACAAAGCATTTGGCCAATCCTGATCAAATTCAATGCAAGCATTCCTCACCGCAAAATGTATTTTGAGCAAATGCAAATTTAATCACATTGCAATGATCGAATTGTCATAGCATTCAGCAATTTATGGGCTTACTTGCTCTTTTCCAAATGGCGTCTGATGATAGAAGAAGATATGCAATCACTTTTTCCTGGCTTTACATTTTCCATGTTTGTGCGCCAACATGAAAATATGACCATGGACGTGTAAATGCCCGCTTAGAAGGGATTTTTATCTGCAGTTGGGGATAGCAATTATCGGCGGAGGAATGGCCATCACCCGAGTGAACGATTTCCAAATTTATATAATTATTCTGCATTGTTATGCAAGGAATTTGGGTAACAAATTGTTAAAACCATATACGGCACTGGAAGAGGAATTAACAGTCGATCTCACCAGGTATCAGTTGCGGTTCCACGTGAGCAGAATACAAAACAGTCACAAGTAGTTGATAATATTAGTTGGATTTTAGGGTTGCGATTTCGTTGCAGATTGACAAATCTTAGAGGTGACTCATTCATTGCGGCTGACGGATTATGGCAATCCTTGCATGTCCGCAATAGCTCACTCCTGGTTTAGGTGGGGTTGAAGACGAGCAGCCGATGTAAGGCTACAAATCCTTTAGCAAAACTTCTTATTTGGCTCGTATGTCCTTGACGCACCCAGTAGTACATTTTCGGTGCATGTAAAAGGGCTCTGAGGAAAGACCTTCAGGAACTATTAACTCCTCAGAAGTGCAAGAACTGTAAATTATCAACGCGATTGCTCTCATCTTCATTCAACAACCTTCTGGCATTCTTTAGTCACATATGCTGTTAACTAGCAGTATTTGAAAAAAAGGATAATGTGGGAAGAACGAACATGAAGTACGGCAAAAGTTACGTTTTGTATGTCTAATAGTACATAGCGTAGTATTATGAATTTGATTTCAAGCTATTGCCAACAATCACTTTGATTAACTAGCACGTCGCATTTACACAAAGCTGAGTAGCATCAGTGGAAGGTTTGAAATTTAGATGGAATCCCTTAATCACATAATTTATAACCGGCGGTCATTGTTAACACATCCTACGATGCTGATCCACAAAACATCTATCATTTTAATATGTTGTCTTATGCTGCTCGTTCCTCGGCATTAGAAAGTAATTCGGGTAGCATGGTAATGTGGCAAGTGGCAAGGCATGCAAAAGAGCTACAAATTCAACAGCAGGTGCGACTGCAAATTTGCCTTCCATCGGCGCATCGGCATGACATTGGCTGTGATCAACCACAATGCCTTGGCAATTCATTCAGCCTCCAAATAAGTTGGAAGCAGTTTGGATAATTACCACACAGAGGACAATGCCTTCAGTTTATCATCGTCGTCTTTGAATTCTACAAAGAGGTTCTCAAAGTGCAGTAAAATCAGTTTTAAATTAAAATAATTTTAACCATAAGCTGTTGAAAATGATGGAGCTAAGGGGGATCCGTAAATGATATGAGATTAACGTCTTACGGCATCGGCGTGTGGTGATGAGATCCTGATGCATCTTCCTGTACCTTTGCAGTGTATGGCAAAATGTGAGTAAAAGTATTTTGCCTCTGGAGGGAAGTATTAGATAGCAGGGCGGATACTTCAGGCCAGATTGGACTGAGATATTCTCTGAGACGTAGCCAACCCCTAGACCCACATGTGCGGGCTACGTCTCAGGCGCACTTTTGCCTGTATTGACCTCGGCATTTCAACGCCTTTGGAGCTTCCGACAGTAGTAAGCGGCACCTACAGTAAGTGCGTGTTTGTATGCTTGCAAAGTATGATCTGTCGCCGGTTCGGCAGTTGGGCTGCTGTTCGGTAACGAATGTTAGAAAGTTTCCGTTAACAAGCACCGTCTTTTCCGCTAACCTGCATTTTTTGTCTCCTTAAGATAACTTCTTTCCGTCCACTTTCTACCTTCCGTCACTTCTCCATCCTCTGCTACATCAACATTGTGACAGTCACGATGCATGATGACCTGTGCAATAAAGAGATGGGGTCGTGTGTGAATTACCGTATGCGTTAAGTGAGTATAAGGCTACCTTTTCTGCGTTCAGACATAGATTTATTTGCATACAAATTTGGGTCCACAACCAGCTGGAGGAGTAGCTGCGAGCTGATAGCAGAACATTCATGAGCTAAGCAGTGCATTGCAAAGTGTGAGAAAGGAAGTATGCCTAAGGTGACAGATGTTTTGGATGGTAAAAGATGGTTATTGAAAGGAGAAACTGAAGCATTCTTATAGTGACCTAGTCAATCTATTGGTCAAGAGCGCAAACGCATTCGCATGCTCGCTTCTGAAATGAGCGGTTCAGCATGATAAGAACCTACAGTAAGTACATGCATTTGTGTGATTTGATTGATATTGAATTGATAAGAGAGGCCGACCTCGAGCTTGAAGTTGATTTTTTACTTGCAGAATTGTTGTTACGCGTTGGTGCATGAGTTAGTCTATTTTGTAGTAAAAAAGATGCGAGTTCCAATGACCTACAACGTTGCCTCCTTGAGCTTGCTTCCCCTTTCTACCTTCAATCCTGCACCACTTCAATACTGGCTGTTACACCAAAGTTGTATCTCCAATGCCCTCCAGTATGCATTTACAATGCTTGATGGGCTGTAAAATAAAGAGCTAGAGTCACATTCACATTGTAAAAAGTGAGGATGCTCTTCACTTCCCTCATATATACATTCGCTGGCCACTACAGTATGCTCTTTGGTATTGGCTTCACTGCTTGTGCATCGACATGCGCCTTGTCACATCGTTTACCATCCACCTTCCGCTTTTTAACCATGTACAGAGATAGGCAGGCACTTGAGTCTTTACAGCTTGTGCTTCCACACGGAAGCATGCTCCTTATCCCATGTCTGTCTGCTCGATTGGACATCCTCTTTGATATGCAACTTGCCAGTTGATGGTGTGGAAAATCCTCAGGATGGGTTGGAAGCGAATCTGACAAGTTAAAGCTCGGAGTCAGCATGCCACTGGGCTACAATCGAGAACTACCGCATTGTCACAATCGGTTATCGTCATATTGAACAGCTTCATTAATGGAGTGCAATCGCGGGATTGTGGGTCATCTTAGTTCAATCAAATGGCAGTTGCTACTGGCACCGCTTTGCACCGTGGAAAAGATACTGTCACATAATTATTGCAAAATAAGTGTTTAAAGGACAACTATAATGTGTTCCCTCACCAAATTGGTGGCAGACATACAGTTATTCACGAACTATTAACTGTCGGATAAACTGCACACGAGTCCATCCATTGTGTTTCATTGTACCCTGATAATTCTGCTCAAAATTTATGTAAACGCACAAAAGTTGGCATATGACAATATATCTTCCTTCATCGACGAGCCATCTAGGCATGGTCAGATGTACCTTCTGTAAGGCAACTCAGAAATTGCAGCCTCAGCTCTAACCAACATACTGGGAACTGGCTTCTGTTGACCAAATGCTATTGATATCGAAATTTGCTGGGGTTATGCAGCTTGCCATCATACCTGAAAGACTGGCCATTCGCATGGTATGAGACCAGTTGTTTGTCAGGGTAATGACAGTGACATGGCAAATTTGATTGGTTCATTCCCCGCTGGTCATAAATGTAAGTCAGTCAGCCTGCGGATGCTTTAATGGCCCTGGCACCTCATCACTGAAACACTAAACTGGCGTACTCGCGAGTGACCTTACCACAATTAGGTTGTTATTTTGTCATGTAGTGGGCTCAGGGGACAAATCGAGAATGGCTCACCACGATCTTCTAAAAGTAATTAATGCACTGTCATAGTCAGCAAAAAAGACGAATTTATGGACGTAAATATGGGTTCAGATTAGTTTGCACGCAAGTTAGGCAGTTGCACCTACCTTGGCTTTTCATTAATATGCTGCAGATCTCTTTAGCTTGCCACGATTATACTTGCTACCTTCATTTAAATTCTTTGGACTAGCAGAGAGTGAAAAGACACCTAATTGCTCATAAATAATATGAATTAAAGTAAACGATCAAAGGGAATAATGATAAGCCAATTCGCTTTGATGATCTGTAACAAGATTTGAAAATAGTTGACCAGCCACATTGCTCTACATCGCAAGTAAACGATACTAAACAAGCTTCAAAAACAACCAGCAGTAAACGGTTTGAAGCAGACTACCGACATTTCCCTTTCACATGGATTGGAATGCGTTTGACTTGCTTAAAAAGATCTTGGTGATGGAATGAAAAGATTACTAATCCTGTGCCATTTGTGCAGAAGAATGCGTTTTATTTTGAAATGGACGAGTCAGGAGAAGACAACTAAACAATTGTTGGACAATACTTAAGTCCGCCGTAGTGATATTAACAGAATAAATAATTTAAGAAGCAGTACATGTAGTTAGCTAACAAAATTGCTCAAAGTTCAGCATAATCTTCTTAAGGTGTTTATGTAATGCTTAGGCCAGAGGCTAGGGAGTAATTTTAATCTGGTTTGGGATAAATGTAGTCGCTTTCCAAAGCCCGAGAGGTCCTCGTCCTGGATACTTCGACCCAGCTACCCCTTATTTTGCTTCTACTTATAATAAAGTGTCTAGAAGAAGGAGAGTAGAGGAAAGTAAAGAATCGTCTACAGTTTATTTCTCGAATTCATGAATGACATCTTATTTATGTTTAACTACACTTTGTCAGATGGGAACCACACAGTCGAGGGCATCAGTGTCGGACTTTACGAAGGGATTAAAAGTTCTCTACAGGGTTAAATGTGAGTTTGCAACAATGACCATAAAAGAATGCGGAGGCGTTTGCATAGCACACATGTTTACTTTGGGTGAGTTGGCAATAATTGGCGAGTCATTTTGATGTTGGCATGAGCCCACGCATAGCGTAGCGCCAACACCTGCGGAACTGAAGACCTCCGTTTATTATAAGGTGCAGAAATATGTAAGAATTGAGAGTATTTATTTTGCTTTGGTTCTTACAAAAGAGAAGCGCTGTCTTCATGTCCCATCAATGAGTGGACGATGGACAGACGTAAAGCCAGTCGCATTTTCTTGTCAACTAAGGCGAGGACTCAAAATTCTTCGAAACAAATCAGGATGCTCGTGATGAAAGAATGTGTGTTTTGCAATTAGGATTTGTATTTATAAGAAAAAATTTAACATCACTGATGGCTGATTAAGCACACCGTTATACGAATGTGCATTTGTAAGGAAAGAGAAGTGATGGTACAAAAGGGTATACAATGGCAGAAAAGTCTTGACATTTCTAATGTGCCTCATCAAAACGAACTGTTACGACTTGATTTGTTCAGCTCTTCTACCATGCAAAGCCGATTTTGGACACAAAATCTACAAACTACTTTGCGATGGTCTCTTTACAACATTTGGGGAGGCAGGGATCTCGAAACCAACGCATAACATTAGTAACGAAGCCGAGTCCACACGGAGTGCAATGCGCTGAAGACGCGATCTTTCCCCACAAATTTATATTCATTCTTTAAAAGTCAGCCAGATCTCTCCATCATAAGAATGACTTTTTGTTCCATCATGCTGCGGTACCGCCATGTCTGAGGCTCTTCTATGTGAATAACGCATTTCTCTGATATTCGTATCAGACATTGAAGCGGCCTCCTTCCTCTCCTTCAGATTTAGCTTCTGATTAGAGGACATGATGAAAAGAGTCTGTTTCAATTAATATCTTCACCGATATCCCAGAACAGTTGTTTTCCTTTTTTGAGTTGTTATGGGACGAAAAGCCATGTCAACGAATACTTCTCAAGGAAATCATGCAGATAAAAGGACTGTACATTGAGAGGTGAACGTAGGAGCGCCTAAAGACATTTTTTTGAGGATAATATATAGAATGCATTGACTTTGACCGACATTCCTACACTTTTCACTCTTTGCTAATAGGCAAATTAATACTGTGCAGAGATTTGATATTTTGTTTGAATTTTATGCATAGCCACGTGAACGACTCACGTTCTAAAGAACGTGTAGTTTCTGTAGTTTGGCAGGTAACATGTTCTCCCATACTCCACTCCTCGCCCTCAATCCGTCTTAATTCAGGTTTTCGGATCACCCGAAATAATTATACGTCGGTTGAGTCATTCTAAGCCGTGAGAACCCTCTTCAGTTGACGCACACAAGCATTATAAAATGCGTTAGCAAAGTCACAAAATAGATGTGAAAGCATTTTGAGCAGTCTTTATAAAGTCGTTGCTCCTAAGCCACATTTGGATAGAGCAATGTTTAATTTGTTATTCCTTTTATCGTCTGGCACTCATTTCGCGCTTATTGTGTGCGGTTTGCTTTAGCAAGCTGGAATGAGTAGTCGGATCTTGGTGATGGGTTGCGAAATACACTAATCCTGAGTCATTTGTGCAGAAGGATACAGCTTCCTTACTATGAGTAAGTTGGCGGGAAACGATTAAATAAGTCATTTTGCAATACATTAGCTCGCTATGGTGATGGTATGAGGGAAATTAGGGTGAAGAGCAGTACTGTCAGCAGACATATCTCATACTATTCAGAGCTCACTTAACAAATAATGACTTAATGATTCTAATCACCTCTTTTAAATGTTTATTTCTCCAATTCATGGCAAACCATGTAATCTTGGTTGGCTACAAGTAGTCAAATAAGAATCACACAATCAAGAACATCAGAATTAGACTTCAAAGGGGAAATAAAAGTTCTTAAAGAGGTCATATTTGAGTTTGTTGCAATACCTGAAAGGAGAATAAGGAGGCGTTCGTACACCATATTTATTTGTTTAAGTGAGGAGGCGTTTAGGATCGAGTCATCTTGATGTTGACACAAGCCCACGCACAGCGAAACACCAACGCTTGTGAAAATGGAGCCTTTTGTTTACTTTACGACATGCATTCCTTATCGTTTTCAAGTTGCGGTTCCGCTGAATGGATCTGCAGTTAACTTGTTCTAATTTATTTTGGTCGGGTGGATTGATACTCTAAAAAGCCGTGACCACTTCATAAGGTCCATGAGCAAGGTCATGGGAAAAATCTCTCGCATGCTTAAATGATAAAATGCCAAGGTGCTTGAACTCGCATAGGAAGAGCAGGGATGCCGTTATCGGAAAACTCTACGGGGCCACCAGATCATCACAAATGACCTGAGTGTCAAGGAAACGCCTTCTAGATAAACAAGACTAACTTGTCGTGTGCGGTGCGTGCACTGCCAACGGACAAACAAAAGTATGCAAATCCTAGTTGTAGAACGGGTAGTTCTGTTGAAGTACATTATGGAACTAAGGTAGAGTTTGATTTGCCAGGAATGTTTAGGCCCTGAATTAAATCTAAATTTGAATTCTTAACGCTTCGTCAATTGCCATCGAGTAGGTCCCGTGCAATTTCATGTCGTCCCTTAATGTGCGCGATCTTCTCGACGTGTCACACACCACTTTTCTGCCTCCTCTTAACAAATATGTTTCTTTAGCACATTATTAGTGTAATTGAGGTGCATTTTGGTGAGATTCTGCAATAACAATCTTTGTCGCTTTCAGACAGATGCGAAGTAATGTATTGAGCTATGAATTACTTGACTTACAGAATTCCCATCATGCATCAGAAGTCCTTTCGAGGTGGCCGAATAAATGTTGGTGTTAAGTAGCAATGCAATACTAGCTGCTCTATGAGGTTGAAAGATTGTTAATAAGGTGTGTAAGAAGTTTTGGAATAAATAATTGCCTATTCTTCTAGCCGTCTTGCCTTTTTGTGTCGATGACTTATTTTATTTGTGCTTTGCTTCATCAGCATCACCAAAACAAGGCACTAGTGGGCCATTTTACATTTGAAGACATCTAAATTAATATGCACTTTTCTCACGTGGTGTAATCCATCACCGCGCTGTTAGGATAATCATCCTTATTGCGTCTATGAAGGCTGCGTGGAAAAGCAGATCTTGATTATTACATGATTTGCAAAGCTCTGTATCCAAAAAAGCTACCTACCTACTTTGCACTGTTTAAATATCACAATTAGTTATATTATTTGGACTTGTGCTAACGCGTCGCAACAGGCAAGTTAGTGAAGCGGCCCTGAATTTAAAATGTGCTAAGCAGGAATACCCCCACTGAAATGCTTTAGGAAGCGTAAATTTGTCAAATGAAAGTAGATGAAGGGAATGCGCTTTCGCAACAATCGACGAGGTAATAGACGGCACGTATGTCATGCCCACTTTACATCCTTACTAACGTTTGCAATATAATAGTCGCGTTAAGCAACTTTTGGATGCAAAGCCTCCAAGCATTTACTTCAACCATGTATTTCGCACTTGCGTCTTCATCAGCTAAAAACTCAGCCTAACATTCCTTGTAGCGTCGTCCATTTCATCGCGCTTAAAACTAAGGAATCGTAAGTTTACGCTACTTGATGAAATAAAATACAGAAACCATTCATTATTCATCAAAATATGCAAATTTTCCATCATAGTATGCACCAAACTCAAATGCACACAATGAATTTCATTGGATGCGTCAACAGCCACCATGCGAGATAGGCAAGTAAGGAAGCAGTAGGCGAACAAGTGGAGCTGATTCCGCATCGTAAACATTTTGGCTTGGCTTTGAAAACTTAAAAAGCAAATGATTTGGCCAAGGCAACTTAGCTGGGTAATTGCATGAGGGTTCCTCCACTTAGACTATCTTGTCAAGCGCGGCAGAATAAGAGCTAGCAAAGGCACTTATAGATGTGTGAACATTCGGTTCTAGTGCTATCGATGAGGACACCCAATGGAAATTAATTGAACAATCTTTTACCAAGAGGTGCAGCCCATTGTATAAAACATCGCCTTGGAGAGCAAATAAATACAAACTCGGTCGAACCGGCCTCTCTGAGTCCCAAATTCAAAAATAACTCGTTCACCATGGTTTTATATAGCTTAGGCACTTTGAGGTTTCTTCTACCACTCAAGTATTACTGTGAGATTCCGGTCCGATCGCAGCAGTTACCACACGCATTTCATGTATTGTGTTGTCTTGTATGGCCTCATTTTATTGCTACTGATGTCTACTTCACCTTCTATCGACAGGTTGCGTGTGGAACGATTTTAGGCAGGAGCAATAAGACCTAAAACACCACCATGATAAATCTCATCGAGCTAAAATGAGTACGACAAAAACCTTTATTGCGTTTGATTCCGCGTTATCAAAATAGCTATAAAAATAGACTATTTTTAGGAACACATAATAAAACCACTTCCTTCTAAATTGCAACGCATTAACGTTCTAAGCTCTAAAAATATTGCCATGCCTCCCCACCTTAATAAAGCAGGCATAGCAAATCCTGATACGGACAAACTCTTTGTTGAAGTTAAGCTGATCCCACATTGAGGCATTCAAAGATTGTTCCTCATCTTCAAACGCAACTTGTGTCTCCTGGTTCTGCAGCCGCTTTCACCAATGCCGCAAACTTGTGGTTACGTTGAGCACTTCTGTTAAAATGAAAGTCAGTACGCAAGGTAGTGACATGAGTGTGGTGGACCTGGAAATGTTTACCATGACTTAGTTGCCGAATTTGTGCAGAGACAGACGCGTCCAAATTTGGAGGCTACCTGCTTTAGAGATAGTGCCGTAAATCAAACAGTAGGTACTGGTGTGTAAGAATGCCTAGCAGACGCATTGACAGCACTAAGAACCTCACAAGAACCCACAATAGAGTTTCGAGGCATGAGTGCTATCCTGACAGAAGGTGAGATAGACAATTCGCTCGACAAACGTACATGGAATTTTTTTATGGCATTAAGCAAGATACGGAACAGCCAGTGCCTTTCCAAGTCTAAACTCCAACCTGTGCCTAAGTACCAAGCCGCTTTGAAAAAAACGCTACTTTTATTGAATTGTACGTGCATTATTAGCTACAATCACTTGAATCTATTCAACCTTTTCGTCTGCCATTCCTATCAACTACGTACAGAATTACCCCCACACCACATCTATTAGGGACTTTTGCTGACCTATTCCCAGCCGGGCTGCATACGATTTACAAAAGGTGGATGAATTTGTTACATGAGAGAAAATTGACTCCCTCTGGTTCATCACCACTGCTAAAGCTTTGTATGGGGTTCGCATTCTTCATTCAAGGACATCTAAATGCAACCAGGAACGCACGCCAGTAACTATGCCCTCGAAAATGGAGTTCAAACAAAACTGTCCAAATCTACTCGTTCATATCGCTACAAAAATAGTAAACAGACGTGCATTACTATTGGTCGAAATTCTTACAAGCTTATTCGCTCAAAATCACAGGATTTAAATGCGCATGAGTTAAAGAATTTGCAAACGCTCTGTGATTGGGAAGCCGAGTCTGAATGGGGCGCACAAGTAATAAATTTGATAAAGCCTTGAATAAATGTGCTGATATAATCGATAGAATTGAAACAACTTCAATTTTTCTAAGAAGGAAGTGGATTTCGTCTATCGTTTTTAAAAATATGCTTAGCAGCTAAGAGGCCCGTTAATAGCCAGCCAATGATACTGAAGTCAACGCGTCTATATATGACAGCGAAAACAGTGTTCTACACCGACACCCACAGGCGCTAACAAAATTTGGTTTCGTTTTCACAAAAGGATTTCAAAAGGTATCTTAATCATGACCTACATAAAGATTGTATTACAATTATTTGCAGAATTTGGTTTCAAAGCTTAATTTGTGGAAGGAGGTATGTTCACAATTTCGGTTGTCAGGCATACTTTAAGGAAAGATTCATTTTCATAACTTTGTTTAAAGCTTTAAGAGCAGAAAATACTGAGTTACAAACGCAAGATCTGCCAGTTTCTTGATTGATAAGCTTACATTTCTTGCTGTGGCTTCTGCAGGAAGGCGGGCGGACTTTAACGCAACCAAACAATGGACAGCTGGACTTCACAGTGGGCGACGCCAACAATGCAAAATTACACTCCAGTGTATGATGAAACCGAATATCCCGAGTTGATGCATGTAGACTTCGATGATTAATTGGAAGTCAACGACTTTACGGCTCTCGCACATGGCGCAAGTTGAACGTCGCGGGTTCGGCTGCTTTTACACATTCCCATCTTCATATCAATGACACCTTTCGGTATTGCAAAATATATTTTTGCTTACATCCTTTCTTTTTGACCGATTTTGGCATCCGCGAACACAGAGTGTTCATTGAGGGATTATTCCAAACTTTCCTCGACTATTAAAGCTTTACTATGCACTTGTGAATAAATGTGTTGGATTTCGTCTCTCTTCTTCCCTACCTAAGAGGCGGACTATGACTAACTTCTGCAAGCTTCAACGGTACTTCTTATACCACATTTTGCTAATTGCTGCTTATGAATCCCATTGCATTATGTGTCAAGAGAAAACAAATGAAACGTAAATGCATTTTATTTTTGGCGTCGTTGCCTTTTCAGATGCAGGGCTTTGTAAGATATGTAGAAACCTAGATCTGCTATACTCACATGCGAAAAGTGCTCATGTTATTCAACGTAATCAAGCATTTCTATTCTCGCTCCTCCTCGACATACGTTGATTGTGTGTAGTGGGAGCTGCGATTAGAAAAGTTATTAACAGTAATTTTCTGAGTGATGGGGAAAACTTTGGGTGCCGAAGCCCCGTAAAACCATGAATCGGAGAATCAAGATGACCTATCTAATTAAATCCATGCGACTGCTTCTCCGATTTGGTTCGTTGAAAGCATTTCCCTCCTCTTGAAGTTAAAACATTAACTCACAATATTTGTTTGTCATTTTCTTGAGTCAAACCATTAACCATAGGTTGCATTGATGATCGCGGCCTTCAATTAGCTCTAGTCGGGTAAGAGAGAGATTTTGTAAATGCGTAATCAAAGGTGTAAAATTATTTTGGTTTTATTTTCTGTTGTCTAAATCACCTCCCAAGTAATTGCCTGCTGTAAAGCCAAAAAAGTGCATAATTACGTAGTATAGCCGGAGCACAGCAATGTCGCCGCATGATGGAATGGAAGGGCATTCTATCCATTAACAGATCATGTCTGATTTTCGTAGAAAAGTTACTAGCTTCCACGTTTTTGAGTTATGCTGCAGTGATAAGGACATTTAGGCTTAATTGAGTCGCTGTCGCGCGGAACGATCGCGTTCGAAGTGTACTGCACTACATGCGGACGCGGCTTCGTAAAGGTGTTAACATTGGGTTTCCATGCCACTCTCTTTTCAAATGGCGTGGGACGGGCGTCTCGAAGGGCTTTATTAGTTAAGCGTTCGACACCAGAACTGTGTGGCAGAAAGGCTAAGCAAATCAAATTGCATCAATCGGTTTTAGTGGGACACATTAAAAGTGCTGGAATTTTTCCCGCCATTAATTCTGTCCCCTTACGAACGTACATTCTTCAAATGGTGTACTTTATTTAGACATTGACAATTTTAAGAGTGTTTTATCACTGAAACAACTCTATTTATAGATCACACATTCAGCCCCTATGATCGTCTTGATTTACCTCTTTAAATTTTGCGTCTACTCCTCAAAATACAATAAAATTAGCGCATTTTACATCTGCTTACCGTTGTCTTACACATTCTTGTGTTTTGTGCCTCCTGTCCTTTATTCTAATACATTATGAATAAGGGATGAATCACTCTGTTTAGGTGACTGCGTAACACTTTCTTCCATTGGATGTAAATGATACTTTTGAATCAAGCAAAATGAACTTTGCTGATGTGCCTCACCGTTTGTAACATCAAAAACCTACGGATAGAAAAGTCGACTTAAAATTTTGATTTGTTTTTGACTCGGCAATAAAAATGAGTGAAGAATGCGACAGATATGATCTGGTTAAATTTTACGCGATGGTGATTTTTTTACGTCAAATGGCCTTGTTCCAGAACTGATTGTTAGTCTACCCTCAGGGAGTCAAAATTTCTTCTCTACCCACAAACAAACAACCCAATCGTAAAGTAGTCACTTTATCAGCAGACGAGATGATGATAGTCATAACTCTCTTTGTAAAGAGTTAAAACCAAAAAGGGACGCAAAATCGGAGTCGGCAGGGTTTCGTGAATGCCCATGATACTTGTGGTCATCTCAATCTAAAAAATAGAGAAGGATCAAGCATATCCAATAGTGAACTAAAAACAGCGATATTTATGCAGACATGTGGTGAGCACCACAAAATACCAGTAGGGCTGTGATGCGTAAAAATGACTTGAACTCATACCAAGTCGCGCATTTTGGTGTCTTCGATCGTTTTCATGACTTGCAGCTTCAAACTAGGTTCAAGTTGGCACGAAGTCGGTAATTTTTTTAGGTTGTCACAGGCAAAATGTCATGAACAATGGAGTTTGGTTTGTGAGTGCAGTCTAATCGCGGCCATAGTGATGAAGCACATCACAGCATTGTAAATTGCGCAGACGCATCGGCTTTCATGATTAGTGACCTCTCAATAGTATGGCATTCGACCCATCTCCATAACCTCTTAGCTTATCTATTCGCCAGCAATACACCTGACGTCCAAGTAGCATGCCAGATTGCCACTCCATTGTAAACCGAGAGATCTGTCGATGGCAAATGGTAGTTTTAATTATGTTGAACAAAAGGCAAATAGACCACAAAAAAGGAAATTTGGTAGAGTAAAATGATTGCAATAACTATTTATTAAGAGTCGCTTTTTTTCTGATTTAGCCAAATTTTTGCCACTTTGCCGAATTCAGTGATTTTCGCGGGATTGCCTACAGGCATAAATGAGCCGTTCGCCTTCCTTCCCCTTTTGCTTATTTTAAGCAATATGCGCCCCAGAACCCGTCCATCATTTTCCTACTTTAACTCAATTGGAACAGCTATTAGTGGACTAATTTTTATGCAACAGCATCAAATAAGTTAAAGAATTAATGGCAGCTCATCGGATGAAATGAAGCATTGCCTATGATATGGATGCTGTCTTAAAGATACTTCAAATTCCTTGACAAATGTACGTTAATGTGAAGGTTTGGTTTTTACAATCATCTTATACATGTCTCATTAGGGGGTGTTGACACAACATCCGTGTTTGTTGCTTTAGTCATCTTAATGTTGATATGAGCCCACGCACGCCGTAACACCAGCATCTGTGAAACTGGAGAGTTTCGTTTATTTCAAAACATGCATCTGCAATTATTTAAGTC